>JARPMJ010004455.1:0-76074 GCA_033366665.1 Phoxinus dragarum
TGTGCAGCAAACAGCACAAGCAGACAGAGCACAGACTGACTGAATGACACTTTTGAAGCATAATATCTCAAATGGAGATGACTGAACTCCAGCTTACTTGTTTATCTGTATTTTCAGATCATCAGTGGCAGTTCCGCGGTGTAGTCGAGAGTGCATGCACATGGTTGCCTGATTGCAAATATTAAGTAAAACACTGGGAAGAAAACCAGAAAAGCTTGGATTGGGGGATAGTTGGCAACTACACATCATAAAGGTTCGTAGACTAGGAGTGTTCGATTTACTTTAAGTAAAAAACGGCAATATAAGAATATAAGATTGCCGTCATTACTACAAATTTACTGCAGGCTGTTTATACTTTTTTCCTGACATGAAGACTAAAACTACCTTTATTAAAACAAAACACTTTTAAGCGTGACTGACCAAATTAGTCCAGTTCAGAGATGAAAAGGGAATCCCTTTTCATATCTCATTTTAAAAAGGGAAATGTCATGAGAAAAAAGCCTTAGTCAAAGACGAGTTACATAAACAAGAGATAAAGTAATCTATTCTTAAATTAATTTTGTAGCGTCTGGACCAATCACGACACACAATTCTCAGTTTTAAGCATATTGGTGTCGTGTAAACGTACCCTAAGCCCAAAGAATGCAGGTTAATATATTTACATGCCGGGAGAAATGGATCAGTTTATGATAAAGCTACTCCGATAAAGGAAAACGGATTAATGCGTTTACATCAACGATATATATATTGCGATATCTTGATATAACAATGTATAGTCTATACCCTATATCTTTAGTGAACATAAAATAGTTGAGAAAAGAAACTGCATATGTCACAGTGCTATTGGAATCATACATTTGGTCTTAAAAGGGGGCATTATTTTATTATTTTATAATGTTTCCTGGGGTGTTAGTATGACTTTTACATCATAAAAAAATTTCATAACTTTAGAAATAAAAGGCATGTTTTTCCTAGCCTGATTTTAGCCCTCTGATATGAACGCTCTGTTTTAAGAGGCCTGTCTGCTGTGACACTTTTACAGTGTAATCGCCCACTGCTGTGATATGGCTAACATCTTTGCATATGGAAATAGTAAGAGAGAATTCCATATGTAATTCTTGGCTATTACAGTTCTCAAGGTTTACTAATCGTGAAAAAATGTTGATCATAGCATTATATTTATATATATATAGCGTCATATTTAGATCGTCGGCAAGAAAGGTTGCAGTGGATGAACATTGTAGCGGATCACAGACCGACAGTTGAGCGCATGAATACAGCGATCTCGTCGTTATTTAATCACACAGTGTAAATAACAGATTATTTTCGAGAAACAATGTGAAGTTGACCGTTTAGTCATTGGTTTGATTTACTGACAATAAACAATTTTGAGACAAAAATATCTGACTGTAGGCCTACATGAATCATATATCAGAAATCACTGGTGATTTTTGTTAGACATGTACACATAAGACGTATATATCAAACGATCTGGAACAACGCAATAGTGACAGTAAAAAAAAAAAAAAAAAATTAATCGTACAAGTTGCACTGTTCCTGTTGTTTACAATAAAGAAGGCACAACATCGTTTTTTTTTATTTCAGACTCTCTGCAAATCCAATGCAGCGACTGTGCTTTTCCACAACCTGGCACTGCACAACTTTTTGCACTCTTCAAAAGCATGTTCATCACCTAGTTTGCTCGATCCAGTGTTAGCGTCAAGTTATTTACCTACTATTACTTGTTGTGCTCGAATCAGTGGGTGGGCTACTGAACTTAAAGGGAATAGTTCACCCAAAAATGAAAATTCTGTCATCATTTACTCACCCTCAAGTTGTTTCAAAACCTGTATGAGTTTCTTTCTTCTGTTGAACACAAAATAAATTTTTTTGAAGAATGTTGGTGACAAGACAGTTGATGGACCCCATTGACTTCCATAGTAGGAAAAAAAAGATACTATGGAAGTCAAAGGGGTCCATCAACTGTCTGGTCACCAACATTCTTCAAAATATCTTATTTTGTGGTCAACAGAAGAAAGAAACTCATACAGGTTTGAAACAACTTGAGGGGTGAGTAAATGATGACAGAATTTTCATTTTTGAGTGAACTATCCCTTTAAGGGTTTGTAATGTCACCAACCTGGGAAGAAGCTCGTTGTACTCTCTACCAACCGTTTGTTTGTAGTCCTTAAAAATCGATTTATCAGATTGTAATGTAGTCGTCCAGAAGTTTTTTTTGATAGATAGATAGATAGAGATAGAGAGAGAGAGAGAGAGAGAGAGAGCAGAGAGAGAGAGAGAGAGAGAGAGAGAGAGAGAGAGAGAGAGAAAGAATGTAAACTAAGGCATTCTGGTGTACTCGGACAAGAAAAAAATGAGGGTGCCTCCGTTTCATCTGGCGCTGATTGTTATCGGCCCGATAACATCTTTATATAACTTGACTGGAGGTCTCTATAAAGGCGATTAGAAAGAGACGATCAGATGCAAAAACTCACAAGACCAATAGTACTATGCAGCTAAGATTGCTTCACTTACCAGTCTGGCAGTTCTACCAGGTGTCTGAAAAGGACAATAAATTTGCAACGTCTTTGCGGAGACATTCCAACAATAGCAACTCTAAGCAATGACAACAACAAATGAGGGCTGTGTGATTTTAGTGCATTTCTTTCCTTCTCGGACCGGTGTGTTTTTCATTCCTCCCTAAAAGCCCAAACTTAATGTCCAAATCAGATAGATCAGTGAATGTTGTAAAATTTCGTATTAGCATGTTTCCACCCCTCAGTCATTTGTATACCTGTCTGCCAAGGCAGCACTTTGTGTGTCTTGTGTGACCACACCCCCCTATGGAAGAGAGGGGTGGCGGTGAGCAGTTGCTCTTTATCATTTAAAGAGACATGCACCGAAACAGGTCGCTGTGAACAGAGCTTGAGGAGGTAAAAGGGGTTTTGTTTTACACAACCATTGAGAAATTTTAACCAAAGTATGTTACAAACTTTACATGAATCATACCAAATTGTGGAAAATGGGCATCCGATGACCCCTTTAAATCTGCATTAAGCCTCGAAAGGGATACTGTTCCCCAAACGCTTTCTGAGCGCACCCTCCGAGAAGGAGTGGAACATGGACAAGCAAAGGGAAGTTTGAGCTTCGGGCTCACACCTAAACAGGTTAAATACACACATAAATATGCCAAAATGCCTGCCTCTGTGAGTATTCGTTTAAAACACTGTCGGTTATGTCTCAAGTGAACACAAAGTTGCATGTATAACAATATATTGGATCTGTGCATTCAGTCTTAAAGTGACAGCAGCCTAATGTTCCTACTGCAGGCCGGTGTCATTAATGTTAATCGTTTTGTTGTTTAACAAAAGACAGAGAAAATCACTCACTGCTCTTTAGTAGATTTAGTAGGATTAATCTACATTTAACTTATTCAGTGAAGACTATGCAGTGTTGTTTTGCATTTGATTACTTTCTGTTGATAGAGGGTTTTTTTCACAGGAATGCTATATTTGTGTGAAATATGTTGCACATGTTGCTTGCCAAAAAATAAAGAGTTGTCAATTCATGATATTTTCTCATCTCTTCATTTTTTTTTTTTATACTTCAAATACATTGTTGTTAATAGTTGGTCTATTATTTATTTCAGTGATCTGGTATCGGCCAATACAGTTTCCAGTGATCAGCCCCAAAAATCCTGATCAGATTCAGAGCACCCCTTAAAACTAAAGGGGAAAGACAACATTTGCTTCAAGTACCCGTATTTTCCGGACTATAAGTCACACTTTTTTTTCATAGTTTGGCTGGTCCTGCGACATAGTCAGGTGCGACTTATATATCAAAATTAATTGACTGAGATGAACCAAGAGAAAGCATTACCGTCTATAGCCACGAGATGGCGCTCTAGTTAGCGGAGTTGTTCAGAAGCGGCACAGAGGAAGAACTCAATGGATTCAGTGATGTGGAATGAGATCGCGGGAGCTTGGTGAACTTGCCTTACCGGTAACTTGTTGGACTCGCTGGCTTATGTTAATTTAGCCTATTCAGCCTCCCAGGTATATGTTTCTTTATGCTATTGTGTAGCAGAATAACTGTTAATGTGTTTACGTCAACATGCCGACACCTATTCAGCCTGTTGTTCAGCCAATGTTCAGCACAAAGATTCTAACTTGCATGTACTGCTCTCAAGTCAGATGGTAAACGGTTTGCGCAGCACCGCATCAAGTCAAAACACACCTTTTGTCTTTGTTAGTGTTGCCTCCTTGCCTCCTGATTTACCTAGACCCTGCTCTGAAGTAGGAGCTAAATTAGTTCCTCCAAAAGAAAGTTCCTAGCACTAAAAATCGTTCCTATTCCTGCGGTGCGAACACAGCCAATTACTGGGAACAATCCGCCAATAGTTCTAGGAACTATGAAAATGTTCCTACCAGTGCAAAAGCCCCCCCTATACTGTAAAGCAGGGCTGTCACGATTCCTCGATTAAAGTAGAGTACTCGATTTTTTTTTAAATCCTCGATTGCAATTTACCAGTGTCCGGAAAAAAATACCGGAAGTGGCGCGTTCCACGGAGAGAATCCATGAACCGCATTATTAAACCTTTTTCTAAGGCTACGAGATATATAAAAAACATTTACAATCATAATATAACATAGCCTGGGAAAAACCCAGATGAACTTCCTGCAAATTTGAGATTTGCTCTGCAAGTCAGTCTGGCCAAGAGCCTATTCCAAGTCCATTTCCAATTTTTTCCAAATCGAGGCACGAGGAACGTTGAAGCGGGCTTTACACGATGACGATCGCCTCTGATTGGTTTTAGGTCTATCCAATTGCGCCCAGAGGCATTTGAGCGACGTCCGTTTGTGACGCCCCTTTGGAAATGGGCTGTGAATGAACCTTCCACAGACCCACTCTGTTACAACTGAGAGGGGTCTAGTGTCAACCAGGCTAAATATAACATAGTCCTATTGTGAAATCACAAAGGCTGTGATTCAGTTAAATAAATATGTGCGCTTTTTTTTTTCTTTTTTTTTTTTACAGAGGAGCATGACGCTTTATGTACATGCAACACAAACTCAGTCTCTTCATGTGCTGTTTGTTTAGGTTTTCAATAACGTGCATTTGGGAACGCAAAAAGTCGGGACCGCGCGGCATGCGTTTCATAGTTTAGCGTGTCTCGGGTTTTTAGCGTGTCTGTGAGTTTTGGGTTGCTTAACATTCATTTGGGAACGCAATTGTGGTGCCATTTCACAAGATTTTGTAACGCAACTCATTTGTATATCTACGGCCAACAAAGGAGAATACATAAATAGACAGTATTTATTTCTAAATATGCGAATTGTTGTTCATCACGATTTCAAAATAAAAGTTTAACACCCCTCGCTCTGAGTTTGCATATTTTGATGTGCACGTTAATTAATTAATTAATAATTAATTCATTACATTTATATAGCGCTTTTCTGGACACCCAAAGTGCTTTACATAGAAAGGGGGAATCTCCTCAACCACCACCAATGTGCAGCATCCACCTGGATGATGCGACGGCAGCCATATTGCACCAGAACGCCCACCACACACCAGCTTACTGGTGGAGAGGAGACAGTGATGAAGCCAATTAGTATATATAGGAGGATGATTAGGAGGCCATGATGGACAGAGGCCAAGGGGCAAATTTGGCCAGGATGCCGGGGTTACACCCCTACTCTTTCGAAAGACATCCTGGGATTTTTAGTGACCACAGAGAGTCAGAGGCCTCGGTTTAACGTCTCATCTGAAGGACGGCGCTCTTTTGGCAGTATAGTGTCCCCATCACTACACTGGGGCGTTAGGACCCACAGAGACCACAGGGGGAGCGCCCCCTGCTGGCCACACTAACACCTCTTCCAGCAGCAAACCTGGTTTTTCTCAGGAGGTCTCCCATCCAAGTACTAACCAGGCTCAGCCCCGCTTAGCTTCAGTGGGAAACCAGTCTTGGGCTACAGGGTGATATGGCTGCTGGTTCTTTATTGATTTTTGATCGATATTAATCGATACAAAAATAGTCGTTAGTGGCAGCCCTAATCGTACGTTTTCCAAAGCCACTCAATAGCTTAATGCAACAGATTATTTATGAGAATATATATGTTGTCCAATTAAAGTTGACGGAAACTCATTCCTCTGCTGCGGCTGTCAGTTATTCTCCATTCAGGATTCAAATAGGGTGTCGCACTCGGTTACAACAGTCAGCATGGTAAAACTCTCTCCAAGATGATTCAGTTTTCCCATTATTATACTTTAATTATAGGATTTGCATTTAAGACCTTGCTGGAGTTTACTGCTCTTTCTAAAATGTGGTACTCACTACTGTTTGGAATGCCAAACCTGACTTAATAAATAAATAAATACATAAATATATGAAGAAATGTAAAAAAAAAAAAAAAAAAAAGTATTTATACTTTTATTTCCTTATATTTATGTATAATTGTATTTTTTTCAAATTTATTTATTTTTCACATTTATTTATGTATATATGTATTTTTATATCTACATTTATTTATTTCTACATGAGGTGTTTTACCTCAGACATAGCAATCGAGCTCAGAGTGGCAATGCTGAAGCTTTAAAGGTGCCATGTGTAAAAATTGAGGTAAAAATATCCAAAAAATGAGCTACACGCATCAAAAGAATGAGAAGAAATAAGGGCAATGATGTCATTAAAAAAAAAGTTATAGTGCTGCAGAGATATCAACCTTAATTAGCATTAGCATTACTAGCCACGGCCCGACAGGTGTCGTAATACCAGTTTCGGCCATGGGAGGCGGTATGCGGGCAACATAACCACCAGCCAACCTGCAATACACGAATAACTCGCACGGCTTGTGGGCGTACTTGAACTTGATGTCAATCGTGTGGAAAGTACAGCCCACTACTTCATTTCAATTCAGGGAAGAAAGTGGAAGGATGGCCGAAGCCCTTGGCAAGAGACCCCTACCACCACCACCCGCTGCAGGGAAAAAAAACGCGCTCTGAAGCACAAATCAAATCAGATAAGAAAAGGACCGCTCGTCGCGGTCCGGGCTCGAAAGCGCGGGGGACGGCGAGCGAACTGCAGCGTATAGCCCTGTTTTACAACGTTCAGCACCCATTCCGACACGCCCGGATCGCTTCCTATGCTTTCGCACGGATAGCTAGGGGCAGAATGGTCTCCGTGTTCTGACCGCCGCACTGCGCGGGTTCGAGAAACTGAAACGGAGGGATCAACGCGGCGCGCGCGCCCTCGTTGTCTGAGGAGTGCTGCTCGCTGATGACAGCAGCCGGCTGTTTCACATTCAATGACTCGGTCGCTAAGGACGGAGAACAATTTGTGGCGCGAACAGGTCATTTGTAGCCTACTGTATCTTTCAACAGTGTTTTTTTTTTTTCGTGTTTTTTTTTTTACTATAGTAGAGATGATCGGTTCACGTGCGCTGTCTGATGTTTACTGCATCACTCGACATGGAGAGGTTGGGTAAAGTAATAATTACAAGAGCTTCACGGTTATCAGATACAAGCATTCAATGGCCCTGTAGTATATACATATATAAATATAGGTTTTGTGTTTGCGCACGTGATATCAGGAAGCAATGTAATAACGTTACCTGTAATACACACATGACGGCGATGCGCAAATCGAGTGTGTGTGTGTCACAAATCATTATTGTTTCTTCAACTTATTAAAATATCTTACTTTACTGCAACAATCTGTTTCTCCTTCTTTATCATATTTATAGTGTGTGATTTATAAAATACCTTATATCCTACATCACATATTTTGATTTTGGAGTCAGGTCACTTTATATCTTATATCAGAATATTATATTACTGTTAAGCCTACTATGAATATTAAAATATGCCAAACCATGTGTCCTGTATCATAGCTACATGAATGACATTTGCAGAAAAACCCCCGCGTGAAAATCAGTTCGGTATTCAGTGAGATATGATTAATTAAATGCGCTGACAGCTCATTGCACCTGCCATACAGATTACACTGAGTGGAGCGGGTGACCGGTTTAAGATGGCGGCCCCACGACTCGACCGCGCTAGTAGGCAGTAGCGGTCGATAGGGCGTCTATCTATATGATGTCTATGGTTGTGAAGGTAGGGGCGGAGCATAGAGACTATGCCGTTTCTCGTCTGTTACTCTAGAGTAGACCAATTCACTTTATGGAGGTATACTGCCCCCATCTGGTATGGAATGTGGAGTATGACTTGATTTTTTTGCCAGACAATTACACATGGCACCTTTAAAGGATTAGTTCACTTTTAAAAAAACTTTTGCTGATAATTTACTCACCCCGATGTCATCCAAGATGTCCATGTCTTTCTTTCTTCAGTCAAAATGGAGAAATTAAGGTTTTTGATGAAAACATTTATCCATATAACTGACATCAATGGCCCCCAAACGGTTCAAGGTCCAAATGACATTGTCAGTGCAGCTTCAAAGGGCTTTAAACAATACCAGGCGATGAATAAGCGTTTTATCTAGCGAAACGTTCGGTCATTTAAAAAATAAATAAAAAAGTTTAAGTTTTATAAGCACAAATGCTCGCCTTGCTCTGTTCTGTGATGCGCATTCGTGACGGCATGTAATACGCAATTACGTTGAAAAGGTCACGCTTCTATGAAAAGTCCAAAATGTCTGTCCTGACGAAAATTTTCTTTTAGGCTTTTTAATATTACAACACCCAGGATACGCACACGAAATGGGCATTTTAAACGATAAACTAACACAAAGACATTTGAATATGTGTATATGGTCCTCCTTCCGCAAATTTGTAAACACTGACTCTGTGAAGCGTGACCTTTTCAACGTAATTGCGTATTACGTAACTGTATGTTTACCATAGGCCTACTCTTTATTTCGGACATGGCCGTAAAACATCAGCCGGTCTAGATTTCTGGAAATGTCTTGGCACACGTGAACAGAAGCCACTGATAACAGACACTTTGACAAGGAAGCGCGTGAAATTTTCCACTATTAATCACATTTCATGTAAATGTGCTGGATGAGGCTGAAAAGAGCTTGTGTTTATTGTTAATGAGGCTCGCTCACCAGCTCAGAACGAGGAGAGAAACCAGCGCACATTTCACTGAAGTCTACGCAAATGCGTTTGAAACGCGACTGCAAATTCAGTTCACATTTCCTAATTTTACATGCGCAACGTGACAATTCAAATGCTTGAAAATATTACGCATATTCCAAAGATGCTGCTCTTAGATAAGGATTAATCACACGTCTTAGGCTAAATCATCAATTGGAATTATTCGGGATTAAATGAAACAAAAGGTGCATCATGTAAGCTCAGCTAGTGAGACATATCATGCCATGCATTGTAAATATGTACACAGCTGTAAAGCTAACTGCATTTTTAATGTATCTTCCAAAAACAATGTCGACAGCAATAGAAAAACTTTTACATAAAGAGGTGATATTTCCGCTATAAATTGATTTCCAGGGGCATTTTTTAAAAACCTTATTAAATATATGCATCATCATGTATGACATGACAATTTTAATTCAGTTAGAATAATAAGACACTACTTTAGCAACAAAATCCATCATCGCACTGCAGATGTGGGACGTGCAGAAGCGGACTCTGAATAGCATTAGATTTTATTTACACAGACTGTTTAATGCAGAGGAGCCATGGATCCATTTACACTGCAATTACAATTGCATAAATAATGTTATGAGATTGTTTTAAATAACATTTTGATTTAACATTGTTTACATTTAACATTGTTGATTTAACATTGTTATTTAAAACAATTTAACATTGTTTTAAATAACATTTGTTTCCATCATTTCATATAGAAATATGAAATGATGGAAACAATGAAATGATACGTTTAAATATTAAACTGAAACAGCAAGTAGTGGTGGCAAGTCAGTCTTAATGAGTGAGTTTAATCAATCGTTCATTCAGCCGATTTGTGATTCATGTTCGGGTCACTTAGTTTTGTCATAGCCACGAGATAATAATTCATGGGAACGTCATCCTTATGAGATCCTATGCTGAACGACATATTTTTTTGTTAACTGCGCAAACTGTTAACTGTTAGGTTGCGCAAAATTTTTAATTCAGGAAAAGTGCGGAATTAAGAAATGATTATATTAATATACTGCCTGTCATATTGCACGCAATGGTACCTATACACAGCAAGCAATCAAATGAAGTTTGCAATAAATTATAAAATAATATGCCTTATAAAAGATTTGTATCTATCCCATCCAACACTCTTAAATTCATTCACTGCTCGTTTATATATTTTTTATTATAAATATGAATTATATTTAATTCAATATTACTTTTTTATTCATTGTTAAGTAGCCTATTTGCCCTTAATTTCCCGTATTACTTTACCCGATTAACTTTCTGTATATTTTAATTAAAGTAGTCTATATATTTTGTAAATACTGTAAATGCCCGAGCAATAAAGTTATGACTTTATGACTGTATTTCTGTAGATTACACCAGTAGTCTATATTTTGTCTCTTAATCTCACCAAGCCTGCATTTATTTGATCAAAAATGAAGTAAAAAGAGTGATATTGTGAAATATAATTACAATTTAAATTAACTGGTTTCTGTTGTAATACTGTAGCCTAATTTTCAGCATCATTACTCAGTCAGCACAACTGTGTTTAACATTATTAAAATGTAATAAATGTTTCTTTAGCACCAAATCAGCATAATGATTTCTGAAGGATCATGTGACACTGAAGTAGGCCTAATGGCTGCTGAAAATTCAGCTAATTATCTCATTATCACTTTACCCGATTAACGTTATGTATTATCTAATAGCTTACTGACATGTAGTTTTGTAAATACTGTAAATGCCCGACAGTCATGACTCATGCCAATAAAGCTTTGATTAAATGGCTTTATTTCTGTAGGCGGACGGGAATTTTACGGGAAGTTCACTTTACAGGAATTTAACATCTAAGGCTAGCCTATGCATTTCATTTTATTTTGGTTTGATAGGAATACAAATAAAGACACGATCAGTGAATGGATTTAAAAGGTGAGATAGGATGGATAAAAAAAAATTCTTATCTACAGCTGCTGGTCATATAATCAGAATATCATCAAAAAGTTGATTTATTTCAAGAATTCAACTTAACAGGTGAAACTAATATATTATATAGACTCATTACATGCAAAGTGAGATTGCTTACAGCTTATGAAACCCACAAAATCAAAATCACACAGTAATTACACAGTAATACCATGGTCATTGAACCAGGTTTTGGTTCTTTTGGCAGTATGGGCAGGTGCAAATCCTGCTGGAAAATGAAGGAAGCATGAAGTGCTCTGAAGATGTCCTGGTAGACGACTGCGTTGACTCTGGATTTAATAAAGCACCGTGGACCAAAGTCCTCTTTTCTGATGAGAGAAAATATTGAATCTCATTTGGAAATCGCGGTCCCAGAGTCTGGAGGAAGAGAGGAGAGGCACAGAATCCACGTTGCTTGAAGTCCAGTGTGAAGATTCCACAGTCAGTGATGGTTTGGGGTGCCATGTCATCTGCTGGTGTTGGTCCACTGTGTTTTCTGAGGTCCAAGGTCAACGCAGCCGTCTACCAGGACGTTTTAAAGCACTTCATGCTTCCTGCTGCTGACCAACTTTATGGAGATGCCGATTTCATTTTCCAACAGGACTTGGCACCTGCACACAGTGTCAAAGCTACCAGTACCTGGTTTAAGGACCATGGTATCCCTGTTCTTAATTGGCCAGCAAACTCGCCTGACCTTAACCCTATTGAAAATCTATGGGGTATTGTGAAGAGGAAGATGTGATACGCCAGACCCAACAATGCAGAAGAGCTGAAGGCCACTATCAGAGCAACCTGAGCTCTCATAACACCTAAGCAGTCCCACAGACTGACCGACTCCATCACGCCACATTGCTGCAGTAACTTAGGCAAAAGGAGCCACAACTAAGTATTGAGTGCTGTACATGCTCATACTTTTCAGTTGGCCAGCATTTCTAGACATCCTTTTTTTGTATTGGTCTTAAGTAATATTCTAATTTTCTGAGATACTGAATTTGGGATTTTCATTAGTTGTCAGTTATAATCATCAATATTAAAATAAATAAACATTTGAAATATATCAGTCTGTGTGTAATGAATGACTATAATATACAAGTTTCACTTTTTGAATGGAATTACTGAATTAAATAAACTTTTTCATGATATTCTAATTATATGACCAGCACCTGTACATTATTTTATGTTCTTACTAATTATTTTATCATTTATTTATGATAACATACTTCATTCGATTGCTTGCTGTATAGGCACCATCGTGATATAATAGGCAAAATGTTAAAGGGCACCTATTATGACATTTAAAATGTTCCTAATGTTGTTTAGGGAGTCCCCAACAACAGGTTTACGTGCATCCAATGTCAAAAAACACTTTTGTTTTCGTATAATATGCATTTATTTTTAGCTGATTTGCTCACCGACTCCCAAATGATTCGTTCAACGACTCGTTTTTCCAAACCCCTCCTTTGCGCGACGCTAATCTGCGTTGATTGGTCAGATGACCCAGCAGTGTTTACAGAGATAATACTTATGGTTTAACACGGAGTACAATGATGCTTTTATCAATTAAATTGTATTATAATAATGATTATAGTCTACTGCTTTGTAGTTTGTAGTAAAAAACTAAAAATAAGATAAAGAATTTAATATGTTAGCGAGCATAGCCCAGAGTTCATATTGTAAAAGCACAATCAGTCTTTGTTTGCGTTAGCCCGATGCATAAACATAACGTTTTTACAAAAAAAAAATGCAGTTACGTTACTACGAGGTATTTCTCTATTCTTTAAGACAACTCCGAAAACAACGACAAACACTTCACATATCTCAATACAATTGCCATTGAAGACCTAGAAGTTAACGGTGCTTACACAACAAACAAAATAATTATTAAGCATGCTACATAAAACATAAAAGCAACAATTATTAATAACACTTACAGGTTGTGATACGGAGGAGGAAGCTGATGCAAATACACTTGGAACTGAACCTTCCTTCAATATCAGCCGGCTGGCGAATCCAAGTTTGATTGCATTTAAAAAGCAATCATCTTCAAAATGGCGCGAGCAAAGCACAAGGCTCGGACTATACTTCTGTGGTATAGTTGTATGAATTGTAGCCACTTAGTCTTCAAATGCTCCTCCTTGGGCAGATGAAAAAAGTTGGCTTTTGAGCCGCACTTCAGAACACAGCGTCTCGTCGCCATGATGTTTTCCCTGACCTTGGAGCGCAATAAGTGGGCGTATCGTATTCAAATAACTTGACAAGTTGACGTCATCTAGTCAGAGAAAAAGCTTCGGTCTTCTAACGATTCATAAAAATGACTCCGAGTCGACTCTTACTTTTGAAAGACAATAACTTTATATACGGTGCACTTTCATATTTCAAACTTTGCAGGATGTTTTTGTTCACTTAGATCTATGTTACACACTACATGAAAGGTAAATTTCAAAATTCCATAATAGGTGCCCTTTAATATAATAATTTCTTAATTCTGTTCCCACAAATTATTATCTCTGCCACCATTTTGAAGTGAGTTCAACTTTCTCAAGTGGGCGAGGGAAGTTCCCCTAAATCTTGATTGAGGATTCGAGTCTACACCCATTTACAATTCAAGCAGCTCTATATCAGACAATTCAACTTGATTGTGACATCACAGCAGATCGCGGTTTACTATAATGTATATCAATTATTTTGAGATTTAGTCGAATAATACTTGTAGCTACCTTATGTTCACACAGTCAAAGTTTATACTTTTTGTAAAGTTTATTCGTTTGTGTGATTTAATTTTTGTCCAAAAGCTCATACCTAGGATTTTATATATTTTCTCCAGCAACTTATATGCATATACTGTAGAACGGTGCATAAACAAATTCAAAAGGGGTTTAAATAATAAATCAACTCCATGGTGAATTCCAAGTGATCAAGGGTTTAGTGTGTTCCATTTAAACAAGTTCTGCCTTTAGTGGATACTCGTGCAACAGGTTTTACACCAGATACCCCTCTTGACAGTGTCTTTTTATTCTGATTTATTAAATTAATCCTTGTGCATCCTTATGGACATTTGTGTGTGTGTGTGTGTGTGTGTGTGTGTGTGTGTGTGTGTGTGTGTGTGTGTGTGTGTGTGTGTGTGTGTGGCTTGGTTTATTATGCATTGTGGGAACCGAATGTCCCCACAAGGATAGTAAAACCTGAGATTCACCTCCATTGTGGGGACCAGCCAGCGGTTCCCATGAGGGGAATGGGTTAATAAACATACTAAATTATATATTTTTGAAAATGTAAAAATGCAGAATGTCTCCTGTGATGGGTAGGTTTAGGGATAGGGGCAGTGTAAGGGGATAGAATATACAGTTTGTACAGTATAAAAACCATTACGCCTATGGAATGTCCCCACAAGGATAGAAATGAAAAACTGTGTGTGTGTGTGTGTGTGTGTGTGTGTGTGTGTGTGTGTGTGTGTGTGTGTGTGTATGGATGTCAGAGTGTGGGTTGTGTGTGTGTGTGTGTTTGTAATTAGGGCTGCACAATTAATCGTAATGAAACCGCACGCGATTTGGCAAAAGCTGCAATAATTTTAATGCGCAGTTTGTCAGTGCAGCACGGCTGATCGGTAGTAAATGCTGATATCCCTATGGGCATCATACTATCTGTAGCATCATACTGTTTTTTAACTTCAACAATAATCTGCCACAGGTCTTCTTTAAAATGAGACCAAACTTAAGTCTGTGCTCCCAAGCTTAAAATTGTTATGACAGTTTTTTGGCACTGACATTTTTGGCCACTATGTTTTATTTTGTTAACGCCAACTGCATACATTTTGGCACAAGTGTGTATTTGTATTGGAATTTTCCTATTTCATCCCCATTTCCTTTTTAAAAAATAAATTTTGCACTAGGTACACAAAATAGTTCCTCTCAGCACCTTTTGGACAAAAATGTCCCCATTGAAACAGCATTTTTTTAAATACCAGGGCCATTTAACTATAAAATGAAGCTATCTTTGTTAAGAGGCTTTCATTCTGTTGGCAAGGCTTCAAAATTAAAAATGTTTAAAAAAATGACCAGGTTTGGCCTATAAAGCAAATACCTGTTATTCCTGTTTTCTGCTTCTGCATATTGTAGAGCCAATTGGATAAATTATGCAGCTATAATTGTGCGGGTGTGTTGGTATGGATGTTTGCTTGTTTTAATGTTTTTACTTCAACAATAATCTGTCTGTGCTCCCAAGCTTACATTTTTTGACATGGACATTTTTGTCCACTATGGACCAATGTGTAACTTTTTTAAATTGATGCACAAGGGTTAATCTGCAGAAGAGGACACAGATGTGACAATAAATGTAAAAATACTGTTCACGTCTGGCTTTATTGCTCAGTGTTATTTTAGGGTTTTGTTCTTCTCTCAAATGAGAGAGAACAACATCTATTTTTGACTTTTTATCACCTTTAAACTTTGACTAGACTGATTTACTAAACAGGGAACATTAGCATGAGTGCGCAATTCCAAAAAAGTGTGATGGGAGTGGACATTTTTGGGCGTGATGTACTGACGATCCGTAAATTAAAGAACACAGACGCCAATCATTTGGCGGATTAAAAATGTAAAAGCCGGATCATTTCCATAATGACCAACGCAATCTACCAGTTAGCGTCTGGTTTAAGACATGCTTTTTTGGCCTTTAAATAATGGCTCAAACACCAGTAAATTGACGAGCGCAAACCTTAGTAAATCACGTTGCATGGCTCATTTAAATACTCTCCTCCCATAAATGTTGCTTCTGAAAGGTAAATTCCTACAAATGCATTTGCAATAAGGTCAGCCGCAAAATGTGTCCACGCATTTTCAGCGATCATTTTTCACAGCATGTCTTTAGTAAATCCTGACAGTCGTTTTTTTTAACGCCAGCCCTGGCGCAAGCTGTTAGTAAATCTGGCTCCAAGAATGTTGCATAATGATTGTTCTTAGAATCTCAAAGAATACTTTACTATTGCTACTCTAATTATGTTCTAGTTTAGGTCATTTGTAACGCAAGTAGGGCCCAAATATAAACTCAAGCCCAGGGCCCCCAGCCCCCTATGGCCTGCCCTGATTGTATTTATTTGTGCTATTGCAATTTGTTCAGTTGTTCTTATTTTATTACTGATTGTTAGTTGACTTAATCTTTAATAAAATACTAATAACACTTTTTTTTTCATTTTGTGGTGGTGCCAGTAAAAATGTTTGTAAGTAAAGTAAAAGTAAATTTTTACTTTATTTTTACAAATCTGAACCAGAATGAACCAGTAGAAAAACTCCTTAGCATTGGTCGTTGTATAGTTTATATAGAGACCCTTTCAAGACTTGCCTCTTTTAAAATAAAATAAAGTTACAAAATTGTTATGGGGGGAAAAAATTATCATTTTGAAACTCTGGGCTTGTTAAAACCAGTTTTCACTTGACTGCTTAGACTCTCAACTTGCTCCACCCACACACGTGCGAAGAAAATCTCAGAGACAGAAGCTGTTATCTCTATCCCCCGTCGAAGAAAAAGTTAAAATTGGCAGTATGGGAATACTTTGGATATAGTAAAAACTAACATTTGGTTGTTCTCGAGGATATATATCCAATTTGCAAAAAAATGTGGACACAAGTGGCTGCAAAAGGAGAAAACAACATCCCTCCGTGCCATGTCCCGTTTACAGTGGCGCCACCAGGGGGTGGCCAGGGGTGGCCGTGGCCACCCTTGGCCGACTCCTGGCCACCCCACTGGCCAGTATAAATTTTAGTAGCATCAGTTATGCATTTCATCCCTAATGCACAGCCAGGCAGGCAAGCCGCTATAGACTTTCGATCGCACACAGTTGCCCGCCCCGCCCCGCCCCTCCGTACATGCCGCTGTTGCGCGCTCAGACAGCAACAGCTCAGCGCGTGCCCGTCGGTTAACAATTTTATAAGAAGTTAAGAAAGAAGACGAAGACTACCGGTAAGTAAATAAGTAAAAAATATTCTTTAGTAAAAGAAGACGGGGAATTATGTGTCGTGACGTGCTTTTTAAGTGCCAAATGGTTACAGTATACTGTTACAACAGCTTTTTGATGCGTCTTTGACACGTTTTGACAAGAGTTACATCGCTAACGTCGTTAGCTGGTGCATGTATATGTGTAACGGAGTTTAAATAATGCTGTTAAATTCATGCATTAATTGGGAAAACTCGACATTGGCTGTTGCATCACTCGCATTTGTGTGCGTGATATTGCGGGCGGAGCTACGTCACCACCAGCAAAGTCACACATCTCTCGTGCTGGTAAGTCGCATCAATAAGAGCTGCGTCATAAAAACAGAGTTTAGATTGTTTTCAAGTGCAAGGTTGGACTTTATAAACTACACACAAGTTTACTTCATGTGTCTGTTAGTTCCTAGTTCTGTCAGTCGAGTCATATGTGTTATTTGCAATGATGAAATGGAGTGTGTGTATGTATTAACCTGCTTGTGAACTCTGTTTATTTCATTTAAGAAATTCATGCAACGTGATGCACTGTCCATTAAATATAACACAATAAACCAAAGTATATCAGTAGGAGTTTGCTTAAGTCTTTCTGATAGTTTTCTTCAGGCCGGTTTACTACAACAGTAGAATACATTTCTGAAATTATGGTTTATGGTTTTGGTGTGCCACCCCAATATTTTAAGTGGCCCCATCTGGCCACCCCTATGAAAAATTTCTGGAGGCGCCACTGCCCGTTTACAACTTAAAATCCACTGTAGTCAATAATTGTATCCCTTAAAGGGGACATTTCTTTTGAATGGGGACTTTTTCCATATTTAAGTGCTATAATCGGGTCCCCGGTGCACCTACAACCCAGAAAACGCTGTTTTGGTACGCCTTTTTCTGCAAGCATGTCAAAAAATAAGCCGATCAGTTTTCACTCCCCTTCTGACGTAGGAAGGGGATCTTATTATATTAAAATATAATATATACTTAAAATATTTTCGCCCCTTAATCTGCACGTTTCCACCCGCGGCGCCGCCATTTGGTTTCCGCAAGCGACAAAAGTGTAACCAGTTCTAACGCAATGGCAAAAGATCGAGCAAAGCATGCAAACGGTTCTATCGTTGCTGCATAGACGAGCACTGAACACTATTTGACCAAAAAATTTCATATAAAGACCTCAGGGAACTGTGTCAACCTGTGTAAAAGTTAAACATGACGGTACATGCAAATCGATGAGATGAATCAATGTAACTCCACAACAACTACATAAATGTATCCACTAACAACCATTCAGAAATGTCCAGACGTGTCTAAATGTTGCAACCTCGTCCTGAGTCTCTGGGGTGCACTCTGCTACTGGTTATTTCTGAGATTCGCGATTTCGCGTGTTTTGTTATTGCCTGAGTATCCGAACCTCGTGTAAAGGGGCACATTTGACAAGCTATAATAAATTATCTGGGGAGTAATTTGAGCTGAAATTTCACAGACACATTCTGGGGACACCATAGATTTATATTACATCTTGTGAAAAGGGGCATAATATGTCATGTACAACCCTCTACGCACACCTTGGCAATAGAATCGCCATTGGCTGGTACATTTTTTAGTTTACTCGCCAGACTGATATACTGTTTTTTATATATATAATTATATATTTATATCAGAATATGATTCCACCAAATCAGCTTATCTTTGTAAAATCTAAGTATCTGAATGGTTCGGTTAAAAATATATTTCTAAATGATGACAGAAATATATTACTATTGTACAATAAAATGTACTTCTCAAAATAATAATAATAAAATAATACAATTTATTTAAACATTATTTAAGGAATGTCATTGTTTTAATTTAATAAATCTCTGTTGTACAGCAGTTTGGCAAAAAAAATAAAAGGATAAAAGTTGTTAATTTAAAACATTAATTCAATTGTTAGATTTATGCATTCATTTCCCACCATTTTTGATAATATATTTCTATTAAATCATAAAAAGTGAAATACATTTTCTGAAAAAAATACATAGGACTCATTATTGTTTTTAAAAAATTACAAATTGTTAATATAAAAAAAAAAAGTTGTTAATCTAATCCATAATCATATAATGTAATTGACTATAAATGTTTTAAATTATTGAAATTTGAATAAACAAAAGTTTGTTATAATAAGGCATTTGTTCAAATTTCATTAATGTAACAGTCATTTTAACTGATGATAATAAGAACTGATTGTTTGATACCATATATGGTGAAACCCTGATATTTTCTGAGACATTATAATATCATAACAGTCATTTTAACTGATGATAATAAGAACTGATTGTTTACAAACACCAGCAGCTGGCTGAGAAAGTCCCTGGCAGCTGGAGATGCCACCAGAAGTGTACAGTATGTGCAAGGAGCCACTGAAGTGGCAAATGCTGCAATTTGTGCTTGCTGTCTGTCCAGATCAGAGACCTTTAAAAAAATGTATTTGAAATAACAATAATAATAAAAAATAAATTCTTCAAATCAAATTAATGTTTTTTGTTTTTTTTTTACTTTTAAGGGCATTTTCCCGATACTTTCTGTCCGTGCTGTGAAACCTACAGAAAAGAATATAATATATTTCACTTATCCAATTTGACTATGAAACATACTGACTTGTGTATGAGTGGAACCATCCTTGAATTAAATATATTCATAATATATGAATACTCTAATGTATATTTTATTATACACAGTGGACTGCTGGACATAGACTATATCTGTAGGTCTACATGAACTAAGTAAATGACATAGTGTGACCTCTCTGAATGTCTTAATGAGATGTCCGTCTCTAGGCTTTGTTATGCTAAAAGCTCAGTGTGGAGCTGATGGCTCCGCAGAGGTGAGAGTCGAACCTTCAGCCCTCGTCTGCATCACAAAGACACACTAACAAAGTGTCGAATGCTCTCAATTTTGCACCAACTTGTCGCCGAAGCCAGCCTAAAACCCTCCAAAATCCCAACTCAGCATGTCCGTTTTCCAAAGTTTTTAAATATGGAAATCATTTTAAGTTATCTTGAATTTAAGTCTTTCAGATCCTATCTGATGGCTTTGTCTCATGTTACACAACACTTTTTGGAGGTGTTTTAATGGCACATAAATGTATGCTATATACTTCTAATAGAAAGACTGTCTTCAAATAAACTCATTACAGAATAAGCAAATTATTTCTAGTAATACGAACAACGAGAAAATTTAGTTTAGTAGACCAAAACTTTAAAAGTAAAGCGAAGCAAGCAAACACGCGATTCTTCAAAAAAGGCAATTGCAAAAGCATAATTCTTACCTTCACGCGTTGTTCATAAAAGCTGGAAGAAATGACGAATGCCTCTCAGACCTCAGTCCTGTCGTGTAACGAACAGCGCGCATTCTCCGTCTACATCCATAAACTTCATCAACTTCATGCAATGTTTACGATCGAACCGTAGTCGTGCTGAATCCTTCCTGCTTTCGCGTGTTTTACTATCTATGGATGCATGGGATAGGCCTGCAGTAGGAGGAGCACACACACACTCCCATTAGCGCTTCATTTCCTACGCGCACGTTCCCGTATCTACTAGAGACGCGAAGGCTGCTTCTCAATCGTTTCCTCACTCCTCCGTCCTCCAGTCTGACTGTGACCCGGTGTTACAATGTATTCGGTTCCTAAGATATTTGGTTCCACTGGGTGGCGCATGAGTGAATAAAGTAATTTTCCTTGATTTATTATTCGGATAAATAGGTAACGCAAAGATACAGCAGAGCAAATATGAGCGAATAACCTAAGGTCCTAGTCTCTAGGCTAATACATTTTAATTGGTCTCTTTGATGTTCTTGGCCCTTTTTTAAACTTGTGAGGCTTTAATACATTTGAATAGTTTGTGGTCTCAAAGAAAACAAAGACTGGTCAGATAAAGGTCAAATAAATCCCATCACATAGAGACTCTTTCACCTAGATATCATCATATAGAGACTGTGTCTGTTCCCCGAACTTGGAAATCCAAAATACGTTCAAACCCATCTAAGGTTAAAAATTTAATTGATCTTCAACAAATAAAATACAGATATAATACGGATGAGCAAATGATAAAGCTTGGGTTGCTGAATATTCGATCTCTTACTTCAAAAGCGCTAGTTAATGATATGATTACAGATTATAACCTAGATGTGCTGTGTTTAACAGAAACCTGGCTAAAACCAAACGATTACATTGCTTTAAATGAGTCAACCCCACAAGATTACGGTTATAAACATGAACCTCGTCTGAAACGCAAAGGAGGAGGTGTTGCTGTAATTTATAGTAATATTTTCAAAACCACTAAGAAATCTAGTTGTAAATATATTTATTTTGAAGTGTTGGTGCTTAATGTAAAAATATCTAGTGTAAACGATAAATCATGTTTGAAAACTCTGCTGGCTACTGTATACAGGCCACCAGGGCACCATACAGACTTTATCAAAGAATTTGCTGACTTTCTATCAGAATTAGTATTGGCTGCAGATAAAGTACTAATTGTTGGTGACTTTAATATACACATAGATAATGAAAAAGATGCATTGGGATTGGCATTTAAAGACATTGTAAACTCAATTGGAGTTAGACAACACGTGTCAGGACCTACTCATTGTCGTTATCATACTCTAGATCTAATACTATCACATGGAATAGATGTTGATGCCGTTGAAATACTGCAGCAGAGCGATGACATCTCAGATCATTATCTAGTCTCGTGTAAATTACATTTAGCCAAGGCTGCAAAGCCGACTCCGTATTATAAATATGTTAGACCGATCACTTCTGCCACTAAAGATGGCTTTATCAATAATCTTCCTAATCAGTTTCATCATCTCAGCATCCCGGATAGCTTAGAAGAACTTGATATTGCAACAGAAACTTTTAACTCTCTCTCTTCCAGCACTTTAGACACAGTTGCTCCGCTGCGCTTAAAGAAGATTAAAGAACATAGTCCAACGCCGTGGCACAACGAGCACACTCAGGCCCTTAAGAGAGCAGCCAGAAAAATGGAGCGCAACTGGAAGAAAACAAAACTAGAGGTGTTTCGGATTTCATGGAAGGTGAGCTCGATTGCTTACAGAGAGGCTTTAAAAGCTAGATCTGCTTATTTTTCAACCCTATTAGAAGAAAATAAACATAATCCTAGGTATTTATTTGAAACAGTGGCTAAACTAACGAAAAAGAAAGCTTCAAGCCCAGAAGTTTCCAAGCAACAGCAGTAATGACTTTATGAACTTCTTCACTTATAAGATCGATAATATCAGGGACAAAATTATAACTATGCAACCATCTAATACAGTATCGCATCAGGAAGTGCATTGTAGTGTCCCTGAGGGAAAATTTGATTCATTCATTGCTATAGGAGAGGAAGAATTTTGCAAACTCGTCAAATCATCTAAATCGACAACGTGCATGTTAGACCCTATACCAACTAAGCTGCTGAAAGAGATGCTTCCAGATGTCATAGATCCTCTTCTTAATATCATTAATTCATCTTTGTCTCTAGGATACGTACCAAAAACCTTTAAGCTAGCTATGATTAAACCGCTTGTTAAAAAACAGCAACTTGATCCAACAAAACTAGTCAATTACAGGCCGATCTCTAATCTGCCATTTCTGTCAAAGATATTAGAAAATGCAGTATCCTCACAACTGTGTTCCTTTCTTGAAAGAAATGATATCTGCGAGGATTTTCAGTCCGGATTTAGACCGTACCATAGTACCGAGACAGCTCTCGTTAAAGTCACAAATGATTTGCTCTTATCATCCGATCGTGGTTGTATCTCTCTATTAGTATTACTTGATCTTAGTGCTGCATTTGACACCATTGACCACAACATCCTTTTAAATAGACTCGAACATTATGTTGGCATTAGTGGAATTGCACTAGCATGGTTTAAATCATACTTATCTGACCGTTATCAGTTTGTAGCAGTAAATGAAGAGATGTCTTATCAATCACAAGTTCAGTATGGCGTACCACAAGGCTCAGTACTATAACCGCTGCTGTTCACTCTGTATATGCTACCATTAGGAGATATCATTAGGAAGCATGGAATTAGCTTTCACTGTTATGCCGACGATACTCAGCTGTATATTTCTTCAAAACCTAACGAAACCTACCAATTCACAAAATTAACGGAATGCATTGCTGATATAAAAAATTGGATGACTAGTAATTTCCTACTACTAAATTCAGAAAAAACAGAGATTCTAATTATTGGACAAAAAACTTCCACACGTAATAACCTAGAGTACTGTCTAACACTTGATGGCTGCTCTGTTAAGTCTTCGTCGTCGGTTAGGACCCTGGGTGTGCTCTTTGATACCAATCTTTCATTTGAAAGTCATGTGTCTAGTATCTGTAAAACCGCTTTCTTCCATCTTAAAAATATATCTAAATTACGTCATATGCTCTCAATGAATAATGCAGAACAATTAGTTCATGCGTTTATGACCTCAAGGCTAGATTATTGTAATGCTCTACTGGGTGGTTGCCCTGCACGCTTAATAAACAAACTACAGCTAGTTCAAAACGCAGCAGCTCGAGTTCTTACTAGAACCAGGAAGTATGACCATATTAGCCCCGTTCTGTCAACACTGCATTGGCTGCCTATTAAACATCGTATAAATTTTAAAATATTGCTGATCACTTACAAAGCACTAAATGGTTTAGCTCCGCAGTACTTGAGCGAGCTCTTAACGCATTATAGTCCTTCACGTCTACTGCGATCTGAAAATTCCGGCCAGTTAATAATAATACCTAGAATATCAAAATCGACTGCTGGCGGTAGATCCTTTTCCTATTTAGCACCAAAACTCTGGAACAGTCTTCCTACCATTGTCCGGGAAGCAGACACACTCTGTCAGTTCAAAGCTAGATTAAAGACACATCTCTTCGGCCTAGCATACACATAACACATTATAGACTTATATAATTAAATGTTAGGCTGCATAGTTTAGAACAGCCGGGACCGGGAACACTTCCCGTAAATCCTGATGTACTTGGTACATCATAAGAAGGATGGCGTCTACGCTAATATTAGTCTCTCTGTCTATCCCGAGGTTTACAGCTGTCCACCGGAACCAGGCCGTATCCAGATCTGATGAAGGACCAGCGCCAGGACACGATGACGCCGCTGACCTGAAGTGTCAACCAGTCTCTCCTCCTCTCCACTCCGACTTCAACCAACCGGAACTGGACAAATACTCTGATTCATTCTGAACTTCATACACTGTTCACTCATTGGCCAGAGGAGAACTGGCCCCCGACTGAGCCTGGGTTCTCCCAAGGTTTTTTTCTCCATTCTGTCACCTGATGGAGTTTTGGTTCCTTGCCGCTGTTGCCTTGCCTTCTGGCTTGCTTAGTTGGGGACATTTAATATTCAACAATATTATAGATCTGCCTTAAGGGTGGACGATGATGAAATTGTTTTTTGTGTTGTTTTCATGTTATCACTTTGAAGCTGCTTTGATGCAATCTGTATTGTACTGAAACTGAAATAAACCTCCACAAATGTATCTGCCTAATAAAATGCATGTAAGCTACCCTGATGTGATTATTCTGGCATCCTTCATTTCTTGATCATTTTGTAGATAGCCAGTGTTTCACAACCTCCACAGGCCCATCACTAAGGCTCAAGTACCCCTTATCACCATACAAATTTTTTTCCTCATATTATAGTGGATATTGTGTAACATTAAAGTTACAAAGCTTTAACAATATTGTCCAAACAGTGGACTTTTTTTCAACACTTTTCTCTTTAAGATGGGTCCACAAAAAACATATATCAATCCTTGGTTCTCTTACGAGAGTACTCTTGTACTGCGTAATATCTTACGCTAGGGGAAAAACTCTTTTCCACGAGATATTGAAGCCAAAAATTATCCTTAATTTTGAAATAATGTAAAACGTGTTGCGGCAGCATGCAGACATAGGCAAGACGGCTCGCGCGCCTATAGGGACGTCACGCCATTTGGAGCAGCCATCTTGACGGAATTAGAAAATGCTAAACCGCCGGTGATACTACAGCAGCTTGTCGCAAAATATTCCTATCATGCCCGAGCGATGCTGTGCAGTTGGATGCGATCAGATACGTTATCATACAAAAGGAATATCTTTGTACCGTATCCCAAAATAAATAAAACTGAGAAACAAGTGGTTGGTGGCAATAAACAGGTGATTTTGTTTTGTGTTTCCCCCTGTAAAATCAGTTAAAAGATTATTACAGGTAACGTTACTATAATTTGGTTATAAAAATACATTGACCAACTTTTGCGGTGATTGAAAAATCCTTCCCCGCAGGCGTCCAAATAAAAGAGTTGCTGATCCATCTGGACTCGTGATACCGATAGCCTGCTAACGTTAAGCTTCTGTATGCTTTTAATGAAGCTCCGGTGTAGCGTTAGCGTGATGGGAAGTGAATAAGGTAGCTGTAAATGTCACCGAACTCAATGTCAGGAAGTTTTTCTACACATTTAATGCCTGTAAAAAGAACTTGTGGTGCTTCATATGGATCTATGATTCCTAATTCCTTTATCTTCCTCTTGTATCTTTTTGTGATGCTTATAAGTGCGATGACATGACGTAAAGAGTTAGCTGACGGCCGCTGTGCTAATAATAGTGGTGGGGGAAAAAATAGATTCTGTTCAATATCGAGATATTTTGCGCACGCAATTATATCAATACTGTAGTGCAAAGTATTGCAATATTTAGGCTAATTATAAAATAATTATATTATTAGTATAATAATAATAATATACTAATAATATATATTACACACCCCTAATAATAGATCCATTGCCACCGAGTAGCTGACGGATGTATTCCGTCAAAATGGCTGACACGCGGCTAGGGGTCACGTGACTGGGAGATCCCTATTGGCTGCCCTCCGGCAACTGCAGCAGCCTATCGAGAGAGGCCTCTCGTGACGTCAGATCCAATGGGGGCGCTTCGCGCCCACTACGCCACGTCCCGCCGAAACAGGCGTGCTACAGGGGGTGGAGCTGAGACGCGAGGAAAGGAAGCGAGGAAAGGAAACGAGGATTCACAAATAAGAATTGAGAAGCACCCTATGAGTCCGTAGGCCGTCCCATTCATCATTTTAACGCTCTGAAGTGTGCTCAGCAGCGCCCCCTTTGTACCCTTGAAGCGGTCTTCCGCGAAGCCCGCATAGATGCAGGCTTCACGCACTTTAACTACCCAGGAATCCTTGCGAAAGGCCACTCAGACAATGGGAGGAGCTTTCGCTCATGGACAATTGTTAACATGGCTGAGAAGAAAATATTTAAGTGTAAATTTCATTATGGTTTGTATGACCTATAGGTGAACATTTTACCAGTTGTTACCTACAAATATTATGGTCATCAACCAGTGGTTGATGTCTCGAACATAAATATAAATATATATTTATATTTAATATAAACAAATAGCTTGCTGATTCTGAATAATAGGCTACGATCGCATTATGATTCATTAAATAAATAGAACCGAATGTCAGGGCTTTAATGACTCGTATGTAAATGTAGAAATATAATATTTAAAAAAACAACCGGACCGTCTTCCTATTTCCGGCGTGACGATTGAGTCTGTCCCAAAAATACCTCTCAATGCGCCCTCGTGGACTCGCGCTAAGGGCCCTATAGGTCTGCACTACATGACGTCACCAAAGTGTGCACTCTAAGGAAGTCCACAAGTCCGGAGTGTGCCATTTGGGACAGTAACACTGTCTAACACTGTAAGAAGTATTGCCAGTTTTACCTGCCTTACTGAATGCTCTATCCATTGCCATTGTTACTGCTTATTGTTATGACCTTTTGGATATCTAGTGGTGGGCAGATCGAGGCTTCGTGAAACAATGGGTGTTTCTCAAAACCAAGAATGCAAAGAACGGACTTGTGTTCTTGGGGAGAACGCTCTTGCTAGTTGTTCTAGGAAGAATGAACTCACAAGGTGACGAGCACACAGACCGCTGCTGACAGTTTGAGACGATGTGCTCTTGCTGGTATTGCGCAATAATACCCCCGCACAAACGCCGTCTGCAGTACCCAAACATAATGAGAATTATTGACGATAACAGCCAGGCTTTATCGCCCAAGCCTACCCTCAGCTCAAGGGATTACTCTACAACTGTACACTACAATGTAATGTATATTCATAACAATAAAGCAACGCCTGTCTCCTTTCATTCTGCTTCTGTTGTTTGTTTGGGTATACATCACTAGCCAACGGCGGGAAAAAACGCCGGTAAAAGGCAATGGTCTCTTGACCGTGGGGTAAAACGAGTCTGTGAGACTGGCCGGTTGGCTCGCAAGCTAACTTAACACCCGCAGGCGCTTATGGAGATTCTCACTTCCAAAAACGTTTGAGCACATTTTCGATTCGGCATAAATTTTCATAAAAATGCCAATATTTAAAATCTACACAGTTGATTTCTCGCATCAAATGTCCTCAGAAGTGAATTTAGTGATGAAATAGCGTACGAAATTGTAGAAAAACTTTCTGCATTGACCTGCCTCTCCTTCCTCGAAATCCGAAATGAATGCTGGGATATTTCAGCCGTCAAGTTCACACAAGTGACCAACCGATGCATCCTCGGTAAAATGGACGTGTCAAGAACACTTCCGGGATTTTTAACCGTTCTTGCCATAATGCAAACTTGTGTATTGGGACAGTACTTGGGCCACAAAAGATGACGTTTCACAAGAACACAAGAACACAAGTACAGACAAGAACACAGATTGAGAAAGGCCCAATGAAACAGTTGAAGCAAATGTGCCATTTTGTGTCCAATATCCCGACACCCGTCTCAACGGTGACACCTAGTGGTCACTTGCAGGTGTTGATCTGAAATAACCTTGACAACGAGCCATTAAAAATGTGTTTTTTTTTTTTTATTATATTTTTCTAATATATGAAGCTTGTAACCTGTAGGCTCCTCACTGTGCATAATGTTATTTCTATCTATCTATCTATCTATCTATCTATCTATCTATCCATCCTATCCATCCATCCATCCATCCATCCATCCATCCATCCATCCATCCATCCATCCATCCATCTATCTATCTATCTATCTGTCAATATATATTTCTATCTATGCATCTATTAACGTGTCACTATATGTCTGTCTCTAGCCTATCAGTCAATGTGTACATTTAAATATAAGCCTTAATATAACTAAACAAATATAATCACCAAACATCCGCTATATCAAAATCAAACTCCTCTCACAAAAACCCACGAGGTCAAGATGCGTTGACTTCACTTTTATACAGATGTGCAGTGTGGTCTGTCCCCGACCCTGTCAATCAAACGCTGATTCGGCGGACCATGCCACCTGTCGAAACACTTGTGAAACACTCCGAAGCTTCATTTAGCCGCAGTCACGTGACATGGGTGTTTTGAATCACGCTTCGGATCAGTGTTTCGAAACATCTGCGATCTCGAAAAGCTTCGGAATGTCAGTTTCGCGTCGGCCATCTCTATGGATATCACGTTTTTGGATTACAGTTTTTGCCTTGGATGCCAATTTGGACTGTCTATTTTTGTTCACTGAACCCAGCCTGTATGTTTGACCATTGCTTTGCCTGTCGATTTGGATTTTCTGCTTCAATTACAGTTTTTCTCAGTCGCTTTGGTGCATTTCTCACATCACTATTTACATTTGCACAACAGTTAGTTCAACCTCCACAACATTTAGTCATTTGTGCACATCATAGTAGCAGTTTCTCATTCCTTCGAACAAATTGCAAATGCTTTTGGACATGCATCAATTGCTTTCATACAACTCTCTGCTGTTTTATAACATTATCATTTGCTTATGTCATGTCATTCAAAATTAACTATACTTGTGAATGCTGAATAGTCATTCCATATTAAACTAATAGCCCTCCTTTCATTGCTTGAGTCATTACATACAAAAATGTTGAACTAGTTGTCAAAATCTGTCAAGCAAATTTTACACATTTTTTAAAATCATTTTTGAAAATGTCTCCTAAATTGAACAATTTATCTTATGTGAATCTCAACTTTCACTGATGCGAAGGGGTGTGTGAAGCATTAGTTTCAACCAATGATAAGCCACTTCTCTACAATCACTGTCAGAGCTGAATCCCATAAACCCCACTTTACAAGCATATATGAACCAAGCAGGACATAGTGTGTACCATTTCTACAATACTGTGACACAGAAATGGAAGGCCAGCCTCGTGGAAGAGGGGTGCGTGTGCGGGTGAGGGTGAGGGTGCGAGTGCGGGTGCAGGACGGGGACGGGGAAGTGGAAGGGGAAGGGGAAGAAGAGGCCAAGTACATGGGCGGATCCCTGATGAAATCAGGGGTACAATTGTGGATCAATTGTGGTACAAATGTTAGGGGTACAACAGGGGTACAAATGTTGTCAATCACGGCCTCACAATGAAACATCTGCTGACTTTGTTAGACACTCTTTACAGGGACATAATCCCTGAGAATGAGAGGAGTCTAACTGGAGACCATCTGAGCCAGCATGTTGTTGTTTTGGATTGCATTGCAAGAGATGATATTCGCTGTGTTGCAGATGAAATTATGTGGCCAGACAGAGAGGAACGTCTGGATGTGCATGAATGATTACAGTACTATGTATGTTGTATTTTCAGTTCCAATATGTACTGCAATATTGTTTACAGTTGTGCACAGCTCTAGCCAAAGGGAGTTCACTAGCAAGGACCACGCCACAACCACACAGATTTAGCTTTATGGAATGAAGAAGGGTCGAAAGGGATGGGGAAAGAATGTTATGGTTCTCCGTCTGGCTGATCAGGGAGTCTTGTCCAGGGAGACTCAGAGTGGGGGCTTCGTCTCGGTAGTAGTAAGCAGAGTTACTTAAAGACCCCCAAAGGTTTGGATGAGCCGATGCGGCCTTGGGCTAGACGGAGATCGTTAAGATTATTACGGATATACAAGCGGTATGCTTCGGATGACCAGTGACCTAGGACTCTGATTGTCTTGTCAGAGATGCCCGTACTGGCGGCCGTGGTGGCTGCTCCGATCCGGAATGAATGTATGGAGTAGTGTTCAGGAGATATGCCGGAGGTGCTGAGAATATTCCGGAAGTGTTTGCTAAACCAGAATCTAGTGGCCATTTTATTGTTTTCTGCGAGGAAGAGTGGTTCTTGAGGAGATGAATGGTTGGCGTATCTGGAAAGAACGTATTCCGAAAGTGGCTCATAAGGACTGAGGAAGGAGTTGAGGCGAAAAATGTAGATTGGAGATGACTCACCAAATTGGTCGGTTTTACATCTCTTTAGGGTATATATCAGAGAATCTGGCGTATGAGCGGTAATGTCTGAGAGGCTGGGATGAATGGCTGAATTGAAGGCTGAAGTCGACGGGGCAAATTCCGAGCATCTCAGGAAGCCGAAGAATGCGAGAAAGAACATGCATTCTAGTGTTTTGTCGATTGAAGGGTTCAAGTAGCCGGAACGTAATGTGTGGATGCACTGGCTAAGGAGGTCGGAAGTTAAGGGCAAGCGTTTAATGGGGAGGACTGGTTCTTGTTTTCGTAGACCTCTGATTAGCATGGATACGTGAGAGTGAGAAATGGGGTGGCATTGGTCACCAGTGGCGAGTTTGTAGATAAAGTTGATTCCGGATAGGTAAGTCTGAATGGAGGATGCCCTGATATTTAGGTAGGAATGGGCATGAGTGACGAAGTTGCAGATGGACCAAACATTCATTAGAGGAAATGAGAGTTGGTAGAAGGAGTGGTAAGCCTTGAAACAATTCCAACCAGTCGAGTAAGCAGAGAGGGTACTCGGAGCGAGGCCGTTGAGGATAGCTTCTTGTGAAGCGTATGAAAGGGCTTCCAGCTGTGGATTTAATTGAAGATGGTGGCTGAAAACGGTGGGACTGGCGTGGGATGGATGTCTGACTCTGGAGCCAAGATTCTGAACTTCTGAAAAGAAAAACGAGACAATGAGTCAGCTATGCTATTGTGGTATCCTGGGATGTGTGCAGCTCGGATGATAAACTGGTGTTGAGCCGATATTAGTGTCAGTCTGCGGACTAATTGGATGATAGCCGGGGAACGAGATCTGCCTTTGTTTATGATTTCGACTACTGCCGAGTTATCTGAGTGGATGAGTATGGAATGTCTGGACCATTCATGCCCCCAAAGGATGGCTGCTATGATGACGGGGTACATTTCGTAAAGTGCAGATGAGGGAAGGTCTGGCTGCTGAATTAGACAGCTGAATTCTGGTGGCCATTCAGAAGCGAACCAGCGGCCGCTGTAGTAGCCACCGAATCCGGTGGAAGGCTCTGCATCTGTATACAGCTAAATGTCTTCTGGCTGTGTGACATAGTCGTCATAAAAGAAGGATATGCCGTTCCATGAAGACAGAAATTGCTGCCAGAGCCGCATTTCCATTTTGCAGGCTTCGTCCAATGTGACTTTGTCGTGTAGAGAGGGGATTGTTGCTGCTTTTGACAGTAGGTTGGAAAGGAAAGATTTTCCCTGGGGAATTATTCTGATGGCGTAGTTAAGATGGCCAAGAAGGGCTAGCAGCTGTTGCTTAGTGCACCTGTCTGCTAGAAGATAGTTCGATAGGAGCAATGAAATACGTTGTATTTTCTCAGGAGGTAGAGATGCTTGGAAGGAGATGGAGTCTAGGGTGATGCCTAAGAACTCGATGGAGGTGCATGGCCCTGAGGTCTTCTCTTTTGAAAGGGGTACGCCTAGTTCGGAAAACATTTTAACGAGGGTAGAAAGTCCTGAGTGTGGAGGTGCGGATGTGGGTGTGATGATGAGGAAGTCATCGAGGAGGTGGAGGACGTAGGGAAGCCTGTGGTTATTGATGAGAATCCAACATAAGGCCTCCGAGAGGGAGTCAAAGATCTTGGGGCTGCTTCTGCAGCCGAAAGTGAGGCGTACTGAAAAATAATAAGCTCCTTTCCAGAATATTCCAAAGAAACGCCAGAATTCTGGGTGAATGGGCATGACTTTGAAAGCGCTGGTGATGTCTGCTTTGGAGAGCCATGCTCCATGGCCTGCCTTGCGGATGAGAGTGATGGCTTGGTCGATGGAAGCGTATTTTATGGAGAAGTCTGGGGCTGGAATGATGCTATTGATACTGGGAATGTGTGTGCCATGGGGGGAGGACAGGTCGATGATTAATCTCTTTTTCCCGGAATATTTCCTGGTGGCGATTCCGATGGGGCTGATGCGAAAGGGAGAAAATGGAGGTTCTTTAAATGGGCCTATCATGAATCCTTCTTGGATTTCTTTAGCTGTTAATGTGTCAACTACGTCTGGTTCGGAGAGAGCGGACTGGAGGTTATGGGAGAGATGAGACGTGTCCGGGATTATCTCTATGCCTGGGAGGAAGCCGTTTGTTAATCCACTGATAAGGAAATCTACAAACTCTCTGTCGGGGTGGTCTAGTAAGGCAGTGGCTAATGCTTTTACCTTGACTGGAGTTCCGAGATACTTTAATAGTCAGTCGGGTAGAGCAGTTGGGTTGTGGGGGCAAGAGGCTCTTGAGTGAGCGCCTCCGCAGAAGGAGCAGGTGTGTAGGAATCTGCAATTGGAAAGAGAGCAGCCGAGATCGTTGAAGTTGTTGCATACCATTCTGCCTCCTTGGTAGAGGATCGGCCGTCCTATTTTGTCGATGCCTTTGGGAAGTGGAACATTGGCTGTGGGTTGTATGTTGAGGGGTTTGGGAATTAGAGGAGGAGGTGGGGCTGCTGAGGATAATCTATTGAAAACGGATGTTTTGCGTGAGGAGGAGGGTTGAGATGGTGTGATGGTGCATGCTGAGACTGGATGTGAGGGTGCCCCGCATAGTTGGCAGGACATTGAGGTGCGTGCTGCGAAGATCCGACAGTAAAGTTCTGCATCAAGAGTGCCCCAGTATGTTCCCTGATTGAACTGCTGTAACCGACCTGATACTTGGTTGGCGAAAAGAACGTGATAGTTGTAGAAGCCTGTTCCTCCAAAACGCACTGCCATGTCTAAAACGATTGAAAGGTAATCGTCTAGCTCTGTTCTTCGATCGGGATAGACAGAGCAAATTATATCTCTGTAGATCGAGAAAGCTAAAGCGAATTCGGTGGGAGTAAGGTCTTTTGAATGAGAGTTTAGTGGATGGCTGAACTGCATTAGGCCTAGACTGGTTTGCAGCTCTCTGGGCTGGCTGGAATTTATGAGGGATGGCTGGAGGAGCTGGGCTAGATCGGTGTAGTTACCTGATAGGATCTGAAGACGTGAGGCTGAAGAGACCGGGGAGGGCCGGTGAATTGATGAAGCTGGACGAGGAGGCGGTGCAGCTGTGGCCAAGGTATATGGGCTAGTATTTATTGGCATGATGTGAGGGTGTTGGGAAAGGGAGGGGTAGGGGTGGGGAAGGGAGGGGAAAAGTGATAGATTAGCTGGGTAAAAGGAAGGAATAGTAGGGGGTTGAAAAGGTCCGCTGAGAGGTAGAAGTCCTGGGTTTGCTGCATGATGGACTTGATTTGGGTTAATTTGTAGGGAAGAATCAGAAATAACAGGAGCAGTGTGGCTGTTAATGCCAGAAGGAAGGGTAGAGGAATGGATGATGGGATGAAGGGATGAATGTCCATGAGGATTTGGAGCTGTTTGTGAGCGTAAGTATGTAAGAAAAGATGTCATTAGATGGGATAAATCTGAGGTAGAAGTGGCGGAAATTGGAGGTTGAAGTAGTTGATCTCCACTAGGTGGCGCCGATACTGTTGGCTGAGGCTGTTGTGGAGGCAGTACGGTGACGTCATGAGTGACGATGGGAGGATCGCGTGTGGATGCCGGAAGCGTTGGAGGCTCGGAATTTAAAGTTGGAGTGTTGGTGGATGCTGTGTAAAGCTGAAATAATCTTGATTTATTGTCAGATCGGCTGAAGTGGATGCCTTTATCCTTAAGAGCTCGCTGAAGGCGAGCTACGGTCCAATTCCTAATGTTAGTCTCTGGTCTGGGAGACGTGGCGTAATTGCGCTGAGAATGACTGCGGTTTGATGAATGATGACGCTGTTGACAAGGAGAGCGATCGCGCCGGCTTCCGTGCCTGTGGCGATCGTTGATGGTAGTTCTCGTTTGCAGAGGAGAGTGATCCTGAGATCGAGTCGGGGTTGGAGAAATCTTCGATGATGAACTTTGTGAATGCCCGCGGTGCTGAGGGATTTCTATGGCAGAACGCAGCCGGTGTGGATTTTGGCTACCTGGGGATTGTTGTGAAGACCTCCTCTGTGACGGAGGAGCGATTCCGAATAAGTCGTCGTCGGAGTCAGAAGGGTTGATCTGCAGCTCGGGATCCATGTCGAGAAACTGAGACGAACGGTGTGGTGAAGGTGGGTTCGGTGTATATATACAGACGGGGAACGAGCTGATTAGTTGAGGCGTGGCCTTGCTCCCGAACTTCAGTTAACTTGTTAACTACATTTTATGTTTGTTGTAAATAAGGGTGTATTTTTTCTTTTGCACAATGCTGTGAACAAATTAGAATTGCAAAGAGCATATGCAGTAAAAATGTGAAACATTCAGTGTCTTGTAGTTACCTCACTAAATACAGTAATGTGTAACTTTACTGTATTTTTCAAATGGCTGTGCAAATAGTGCTGTCTTGAGCATTTTCAGGTAGTGTCACCAATATCTGACTTTTTTGCATTGGAAAACATTTACAGAGTAAACTGTCATAATGAAAACATGACAAAGCCATTTGACTATCTTGTTCATAAGCAATGGTGTCAAGACTTTTCATCTTGATGACACTGACACTTTCATTGACATGAATACTTACGTTTGAGGAATGAGAGATTCATTTTGAGCAAGTGACACGCTTTTGCAGGTTATCAACTAGGTTTTGCAGTTTGTACTAATTGTTTTGAGAACTGCATTAACTGTTGTGCAAATGTAAATAGTGATGTGAGAAATGCACCAAAGCGACTGAGAAAAACTGTAACTTCTGTATATGGATTCTCAACAGACGCCAAGCCTGAGTTTGTTACAGTCAGTGCTGATAGCCTCATGGGCAAGTGCGCTGACATGTAGTGACATTGTGCATCGGGAGACCCGGGTTCGAGGCCCAGCTTGTGGACCTTTCCCGATTCCATCCCCTGTCTAGCTACTGCCCTATCCTAATACAGTTTTTCGCTTTTGTATTATTTTCACAAGGTGTACATTTTCAAAACTCTTAGTACAAAAATCCAAAATGATCACACTTGAAACACAGCTAGAACATTCTCTCAAAACCTAATCCATGCTTTTCTTACAGTTATACACATTTCAGTCCACATAATCAAACACAAGATTATTGTAATGAGAACATTTGGTTTAATCACCGAAACACAATGATCTTCTTTCAATTTTGTACTTTTAACAATCAATTAATTCAACGGCAAACAATGCAAGATACATGTTCAATTCACCCTTGTTAGTGAAATAATTAAAGGCATACAGGCTACAGTTGCCAAATTAGAAAATACACTTACATTACATAACTTGTGAAATTGAATACATAATGTTTGTAATAGTATCTATCTAGTGTGTTATCAAAAGGTGTGATGAAGTTATGAAACTGCCATGAGGTTTTGTGATAGAACAGAGTTTGCTAGCAATAGAGAGTTTGCAGTGAATGTTTTCACTGTGCCATATGACTGAATCTCTAGTTGACCTTTACAGATGAAGGGTGAGTTAGAGTAATGTGGCAGTCTCTACCATGGTAATCTGTTTACAGTATTACATGGCATACATACTGTAATGTATTATGTTTTATGCCATCTGCCTCCCTTGTTCTGATGCATCTCTGATCAATCTGATGTTATACAGTCATTGCCTGTTTCCTCTCCTTTGTACTCTATCGTGCTTTATGTTCACAACTTGCAAAACTCTATGCAGCCGCCGGAGGAACATGCTGCAAGTGACGCCGGTTGCGTCTCAAAGTTGCTCCCTGATGTGTTTCAATAACAAAGGAGCGTGGTGTGGTGCTGTCTCCTGTGACAACGGCAGGTGTTCTCCAGGCTTTCTGATGGTCCAGCTTCACAAGGATAGGATCACCTGGCTTTAAAGAAGGCAAGGGCCTAGCTCCATGGCGCTGATCAAAGTAGAATGCTTGTTTCCCCTTTTCCAATGCATCCTTAGTCCTGACCGTTTTCAGATCAGGCCATCGGGGCTGTAGATTTGCCTCCAGAGTTGGAAGGGTTGTATTTATCTTCCGGCCCATGAGTAGCTCTGCCGGGCTCACGCCTGTGGTGGTGCAAGGCGTTGACCGGATGTCTGTTCTCAGCACATCTGGGATCACCATACGGCTACCTCTGATGACGATCCCATTGCACTCAGATAATTCAGCTTTCATGGGAAAATACTCTCTGATTGCTGCTGGGACCTGGCCTATGTACTCTGGCCACCCTGACTTTATGAACTGCAACACCAGTTGAAGGTTACAGTCGGCTGCTGTAGCTGTCTTTATGGCCTCAAGCTTATGTGGGGTTGCAGGCAGGGCATCTACAACGGCTGCTATATAGCACGCTACGTCTGAGTGAGTGTCAGTCTCCATTTCCAGGCACTGTAGTGGACTCCGTGAGAGTGTGTCGGCCACTGTTAAGGTCTTCCCTGGTGCATATTCAGCCATCGGTTTAAATCTCACAAGTCTCATGAGTAGTCTTTGGCACCGTATTGGCACGTTGTCCAGGTCATTCTGATTCATGAGTGGCACCAGAGGTTTGTGTTCGGTGAACAATTTGAAGCTCTCAAGGCCAGACAGGTACTTTTCAAATTTCTCACAGGCCCAGACGCTCGCCAAACACTCCTTCTCAATCTGTGCATATCTGGTCTCGGCATCAGACAGGCGACGTGAGCAGTATGCCACAGGTTTCCAGTCCCCTTCATGTAGCTGCAACAGTACTCCGCCTATGCCATAACTGCTGGCGTCTGCTGAGACAGTGGTAGGCCTGTTCACATCGTAGAACTTCAGGACTGGAGAAGTGGACAGGATGTCTTTAATCCGCTGAAATGCCTCCTGTTGGGAGTGGTCCCACGTCCATACTGACTTGGACTTTAACAGGTCATACGCTATGGGTCTTTCACGTTCTGTGGTGGTGGGAGCTCGCGGATTGCCTTGACTTTTACAGGGTCGGGTCTCACACCTGATTTGTCAATGACATGACCCAAGAAGTGAAGCTGGTCCTGCCTAAACTTACACTTTTCTTTGTTTAACTTCAGGCCGGCTGACTCGATCCTTTCCAGCACCTTGCTGAGACGTTGGTTGTGCTGCTCTGGAGTATCTCCATACACGAGGACATCATCCATGAAGATAGCCATGCCTACCAGGCCATTGAGGGTCTCTGTCATTTTGCGTTGGAAGATTTCCGGAGCACTCGTGATTCCGAATGGGAGTCTTTTAAATGCATATCTCCCAAAGGGTGTTATGAAGGTGGTTAACTTGGGGCTTTCAGGGTGTAGAGGTATCTGCCAAAACCCGGAGGCGGCATCCAGTGATGTGAACATGGTTGCGCCACTAAGTTTAGCAGTAATTTCCTCAGCAGTTGGAAGGACGTACCTCTCTCTCCTTACAGCCTCGTTTAACCTCTTCAAATCAACACAGATGCGCACCTTACCATTTTTCCTTGGAACTGGCACCATAGGCGCACACCAGTCAGTGGGCTCAGTCACAGGCTCAATCACCTCATTTTCCTCCATGCGTTTTAATTCCTCTTTTACTTTTTGAAGTAGAGGCAACGGGACACGCCAAGCAGTGTGCACTGTGTATAGAGGCAACGGGACACGCCGAGCAGTGTGCACTGTGTATGGCTCAGCATTATCTCTTAACCGGATTTTAACAGGTTCGGTTTTGAGTGTTCCGTGCTCACCGAATGCTGTGTGGACTTCCTCGACACATTTCACAAGCCCCATGGTCATTGCGGTGGCTCTGCCTAGCAGATTGTTCGCGTTTCGGCCACTGATGACGTATACTGGAAAAGAGCATGGCTTTCCTTTATATTCTGTGCTGGCTTGGAACTTTCCTAAACAGTCCAACTGACCACCTGGACTGCACAGTGTGATATTAGATGTCTCCAATTTCTTGTCGGGAACTAGTGGTGGATGAAACTTGGCCATATTTTCAGAGAAGCGATGTGTCCGTCAAACGCTTCTGACACCATGTAAATAATTAAAATGTCCCCACAAATCTCAGGGTTCAATGATATTTTTTGTATTGTTACACTCGTGCAGCAGTTAGCATACAGGCAAGAGCTCACACAGTAGTCCCCGCGCAACCGCCCGAGTCTCCTAGGGCAACACCCCTTTCTGCTTACATAACAGAATGCCCTTAAAGCTATAAAGTCCCATTTACATGTGCACATTATATGACAGAATCTGTATCTATAGAAATCAATAGGTGAACCAAATTATTCACTGATTAACCATTAAGATCAGTTGGATTAAATAATAGACAAATGTATTAAACTGAACAAGAAGAGATGCAAATCAAAAGTTTGATAGTAATGGCAATAAGAAAGGCAGCTACTGTGAATGAAACATTTATATAGATGAAACAGTTATTTTGTGTTGTTGAAAGGATAATTAGTGATTTTGATTATTGTACTACCCTGGTGAAAAAGAAATATGCTTAGTATACTTGCAGCCAGACTAATTATCAGTATACTTCAAGTGTGTTAATGATTAGTTAACTTGAAGTGTGCTATTTTGAATCAACTAATGTTGTATATTTTAGTTGTAATTAAATTGTATAGTAAAGCATAACTTAAAGTGTATTTGGTGTACTAAATTTGACCAACTTCAAGTATACTTAGTATAGTTTAAGTACATGCCTATAGGGACTAATTACATGCTTGATTAGTGATATTAACGTGTACTTTATTTGTGTTACAACAAGAACATTACAGATTCATGACGAGTGTCTTCGAAATATATAAGCAATACACCATAAGTGCATTTATTTATTTTTTGATTAAAAAAAAACTAAAAAACATTTATGGTGTTTTCACCTTTTATTAGGATAGGACAGTAGCTAGACAGGAAGTTAGGTGGGAGAGAAAGAGAAAGGAGGGACGAGATCGGGAAAGGTCCACGAGCCAGCACTCAAACTCGGGTCTCCCGAAGCACATGTCAGCGCACGCCCATGAGGCTATCATGGTGTGATATATTTGAGCAAAAAGTATAGGCCGATTAATACCTTTGGCTTATTCCAAATACTACAAATTGCATACTTTGTCTTCAATAGCCTAACAAATGTACATTATACAAATAAAACTTAGCTATACTTTGTACAAAATACTATTGTATGCTATAATGTATATTGAAAGTATACTTTCAATGCATTGTTACAATGATCATTTCCAGCACACAGTTTAAATAAACCTAACATATACTTTTAATAAAGTGCAAAATAAATACACTTTAAAAAAATAAACTGAATTTTCACTTTAGCACTAAGAGTTTTGAAAATGTACACCTTACTTGTGAAAATAGTAGGCTACCAAAGCGATTAAAACTGTAAAAGGCAAAAACGGCAAATATATATATATATATATATATATATATATATATATATATATATATATATATATATATATTTGTATGATATTGTCACAGTTGTGTTTCTGTCTGAGTCACTAGTCACATGTCTTCCTTTGTTCTGTTTTCCCGCCACTCCTTTTTTTCCATGGTTACTGTCATTTAGTTCATCTTCATCATCTATGTCAACTGTGTTCAGTTCATCAGTGTTTGTATTTAGTTCCTCCATTGTTTGCCGTTGAATTAATTGATTGTTAAAAGTACAAAATTGAAAGAAGATCATACTGTAGTGGTGGGCAGTGTAACATTATTATGTTATACATATATGAGGTTATGAGGACATCTAGTGGTCATCTGATATAATGACGTCCAGAGTCACATGTGTATGTTTTGTTACTGAAGGTTATATAATAAAGTTATCGAATAGAGCAGAGGCTCGTGTTCGTATGTCTGTCTGAAGAACAGAACATGGTGTCAGAATAAAACTGATATAAACGCAGGAAAAGAGGATGGCACAGTTACAGCCACCACCGCCATTGATTCTGCAAGGAAATCTCTCAGAAAACTGGAAGAACTGGATACAGATGTTCTAACTTTTCTCGCTAGCTAGTGGAGTAGCAGAGAAGTCTGAGACGGTGCAGTCTGCTACATTTCTGCACGTGGCGGGGGAAGAGGCCATAAATGTCGGTAATACATTTGAGTTCTCAGAAGAGGAGAGAAATAAAATAAAAGTACTAAAAGACAAGTTTAAAAATTACTGTGAGCCTCGAAAAAACCTACCGTACATCAGACACGTGTTTTTCACGAGATCGCAAGGGCCTGCAGAAACAATCGACATGTACGTCGCTGATCTGAAAAGCAAAGCAAAAGACTGAGTTTGGTGATCTGCACGATTCATTAATTCGTGATAGGATTGTATGTGGCGTAAGAGAGGATCAACTGAAAGGCAGACTTCTAAGAGAAACGGATCTCACATTCTTCTTCTTCTTCTTCTTTCAAGTTTTAATGGCGGTTGGCAACTCATCTCAAAGGTGCATTACCGCCAGCGCCACCTACTAGACTGGAGTGTGGGCATTATAATGACACCAAAGGAGATTAAATAAAAAAAATACAAATAAAAATACAAATACATTTTTTTTTTCTTCACTTAACCCAGTGTTTTTCAAAAACAAAATGAATAATTTGTGTATTTTCTCAGATGTTTTTTCCCTAATAAATGCTCAAGTGTAATGCTTTGTTCACCCATTTGTGTCTCAATTCTGCCCTCTCTTCTTCATATTTTTTGCAGTTTAATAATATATGCTCCACTGTCTCTTGTACATTACAATAAGTGCATAATCCAGTAGGGTGTTTTCCTATTATATACAATGTTGTATTTAAACCAGTGTGACCTATTCTAAGACGTGAAACTAACATCTCCTCCCTTGGGCTTCTGCCCTTCCTCATGCTTGTGACTACTTGATTTTGAATACTGTATAAATGACGTCCTATATCCGCTGTGTTCCAATATTCCTGCCATTTTTTAAGTGAATGCTGCTTTACAATGGTTTTATCCTCTACTCTACATATTGGTAGGATCTCACATTGGAAAAGGCCATAGACATTTGCAGGGCCAGCGAGATCACGTCGAGTCAGATGAAAGCACTCAATGATGAAGTAAATCTACACAAAGTTGAATCCATAAAGCCAAAGAAAAGAGACACCAAATCAGAGCAGACGTCAGTAATGAGAAAGGAATGCAGCAGATGCGGCAACAAGCACGAGTACAGAAAATGCCCAGCCTATGGGAAAACATGTAAGTCTTGTCAGAAGAAAAATCATTTGCAAAGATGTGTAATACCAAAGACCTGCAGAATCAGAGTAAAAGAATGCACGAGATTGAACAAGATGGTAACATGTTTATTGGTACAGTAAGAGTGGAAAAAGAAAGAAATGTAATGTCTACATCAACTCAAGTAAGGAGGATGAACGATGGGTCGAGACAATCCAGATAAACAAGAATGATGTAAAAGTGACACTGGATACAGGAGCTGAATGTAATGTCATGTCAGAAAGAGTGTACAAGTTGCTAAACATAGCAGGGAGACTACAGAGGTCAAGCTGCAAACTTGTTACATATTCTGGGCACAAGATGGCGCCATTGGGCAAGAAAGCACCAAATTGTGTGTACAAAGGACAGAAATACAAAATCCTGTTTGAAATAATGAAGCATGATGCACCTGCCATTCTAGGACGATCTGCATGTCAAAAAATGGGCATGATTAAAAGACTGTATGAAATTGAAAAGAGCAGTGACATTCTCAAAGATTTTGACGATCTATTTGAAGGATTAGGCTGTTTACCAGGGGAACACCACATACAAATTGATCCAAATATTAGACCAGTTGTGCATTCGCCAAGAAGGATACCTGTAGCTCTGCGAGAGAAAGTGGTTGAAGAACTACAAAGAATGGAGAAGATGGGGGTCATCGCAAAGCAAACGGAGCCAACTGAATGGGTCAACAGCATGGTAACTGTAGTTACATCGAAGAAAATGCGCATATGTATGGATCCCAAAGATCTCAATCTGGCAATAAAAAGAGAGCATTATCCAATGCTGACAGTAGAAGATGTGGTCTCAAGAATGGCGAATGCAAAGTACTTTTCTGTGCTACATGCGCTAAAACTATTTAAAGCTCAACAGGAACAAGTGCAAAATAAGAATGACAGAGATCAAATACATAGGACACATACTGAGTGCTCAAGGAGTTAAAAGATAAGGGCAGTGACTGAAATTCCACCACCCCAAAGCAAGCAAGAACTGCAAAGATTTCTTGGAATAGTGCAATATCTGGCAAAGTTAATTTCCAATATGTCTGACATAAGTGCACCTTTGAGGAAATTGCTGGAGAAAGAGAGAGAGTGGCACTGGGAGGATGCTCAACAGCAAAGTTTTGTAAAACTGAAATATTTGGTCAGGCAAAGTCCGCCTTTGAAATTCTTTGATGTGAGCAAACCGGTCACATTGTCGGTAGATTCCAGTTCAGAAGGAATAGGAGCTGTGATTCTGCAAGAAGGAAGGCCAGTGGCCTATGGCTCGAGAGCTCTGAATGACTCAGCGTAGATACGCACAAATTGAAAAGGAGTTGTTAGCCATAGTTTATGGATGTGAGAAATTTTATACGGAAAGGAAATCACGATTGAAAGTGATTACAAGCCGTTAGAGAGTATATTTAAGAAGCCGCTGCATCAGGCTCCTATGAGATTACAAAGAATGCTTCTACGACTACAGAGATACAATCTGAAGGTGATGTACAAAGCTGGTAAGGAACTATACATAGCAGATGCTCTAAGTCGTGCCTATCTACACGAACAGAAGGAAAATCTGCTGGAAGAGGATCTAGCAGTGAACTGGATTACGTCACAACTTCCTATTTCAGATCAGAAAAGGGATGCTTTAAAAAAGCAACAGCAGAGGATGTAGAGATGCAAATGTTAAAAAAGGCAGTGCTGAATGGATGGGCGAACGAACAATCTATGTTGATCAATACAGCAATACTGGACATTTCATGAAGAAATCAGTTATGAAGATGATCTGTTATTTAAAGCAAATAAGCTCATTGTTCCAAATCAGACAGGAAATTATCAACAAAATACATGAGTCACACCTTGGAATTGTCAAATGTAAGGCAAGAGGCAGAGACATTTTGTACTGGCCAGGTATGTCGACACAGATTGAGGATGCAGTATCCAGATGTGCTACAAGCAGGAACAACAATCAAAAAGAGCCATTGTTCCAACATGAAGTGCCAGGGCGGCCTTGGGAAAAAAATAGGTACAGACATTTTTTACCATAGTGGTTCAGCATTTCTGTTATGTGTGGACTACTTTTCAAAGTACATTGAGGTAAAACTACTCAGGGACACGACAAGCTGTGGAGTCATCAGGGAAATTAAGTCCATCTTTGCAAGACATGGAATTGCAGATATAGTAGTATGCAAGTGTTGAATTTTCAGCTTTTGCAAAGGAATGGGGATTCAAGCATGTGACTTAAAGTCCTGGTTATGCACAGTCTAATGGACAAGCCGAGAGAGCAGTGCAAACAGTGAAAAATCTTTTAAAGAAAGCGCAGAGTAGTCAATGTGATCCATACATAGCACTACTGGAGTACCGTAACACGCCAATGGAAGGGATAGGATTATCACCTGCACAATTACTGATGGGGAGACGTCTCAGGACGAAGCTACCAACATCATCTGCATTGCTTACCACAGAGACAATGTCGCAAGTACATGAGCAACTTACAGTAATCTCTCAATGTATCAGTATCTATCTATCTATTAATCTATCTATGTAGGCTATCTATATATTTATCTATCTATGTATCTATCTATCTATCTATCTATCTATCTATCTATCTATCTATCTATCTATCTATCTATTAATGTATCTGTATATATATATTTCCATCTATGCATCTATTAATGTGTCACTAAATGTACTCTGTCTGTCTCTAGCCTATCAGTCAATGTGTAAATTTAAATGTAAGCCTAAATATAACTAAACAAATCGCACTATAAATGTCACTATATTTATAGTGATATAGGGACATTTATAGTCTGATTTGTTTAGTTATATTTAGGCTTACATTTAAATTTACACATTGACTGATAGGCTAGAGACAGACAGAGTACATTTAGTGACACATTACAGTTTTTCTCAGTCGCTTTGGTGCATTTCTCACATCACTATTTACATTTGCACAACAGTTAATGCAGTTCTCAAAACAATTAGTACAAACTGCAAAACCTAGTTGATAACCTGCAAAAGTGTGTCACTTGCTCAAAATGGATAGCTCATTCCTCAAAAGCAAGTATTCATTTCAATGAAAGTGTCAGTGTCATCAAGATGAAAAGTCTTGACACCATTGCTTATGAACAAGATAGTCAAATGGCTTTGTCATGTTTGTTTTCATTATGACAGTTTACTCTGTAAATGTTTTCCAATGCAAAAAAAATCAGATATTGGTGACACTACCTGAAAATGCTCAACACAGCACTATATACTATTTGCACAGCCATTTGAAAAATACAGTAAAGTTACACATTACTGTATTTAGTGAGGTAACTACAAGACACTGAATGTTTCACATTTTTACTGCATATGCTCTTTGCTATTCTAATTTGTTCACAGCATTGTGCAAAAGAAAAAATACACCCTTATTTACAACAAACATAAACTCCCTTTGGGTAGAGCTGTGCACAACTGTAAACAATATTGCATTACATATTGGAACTGAACATACAACATACATAGTATTGTAATCATTCATGCACATCCAGACGTTCCTCTCTGTCTGGCCACATAATTTCATCTGCATCACAGCAAATATCATCTCTAGCAATGCAATCCAGAACAACAGAATGCTTGCTCAGATGGTCTCCAGTTAAACCCCTCTCATTCTCAGGGATTATGTCCCTGTAAAGAGTGTCTAACAAAGTCAGCAGATGTTGTGTGTTGTATGGAGCAAGACTGGGGATATGCCATTTATACACACCTGTTCTCCCGACGAAATGTTTGAATAATTGAATTTACAGTGGTTCTCCCCAACATTTCGCTGCACCCTTCGACCAGCCTCAGCCATTGTCAGGCCGTGATTGACAACATGATCCACAATTGTACCCCTGATTTCATCAGGTATCCGCCTATGTACTTGGCCTCCCCTTCCCCTTCCCCTTCCCCTTCCCCTTCCCCTTCCCCTTCCCCTTCCCCTTCCCCTTCCTGCACCCTCACCCTCACCCTTACCCTCACCCCACCCCTCTTCCACGAGGCTGGCCTTCCTTTTCTATGTCACAGTATTGTAGAAATGGTACTATGTCCTGCTTGGTTCATATGCTTGTAAAGTGGGGGTTTATGGGATTCAGCTCTTCACGCACCCCTTCGCATCAGTGAAAGTTGAGATTCACCTAAGATAAACTGTTCAATTTAGAAGACATTTTCAGGGAAAAAAAAGATTTTGACAACTAGTTCAACCTTTTTGTATGTAATGACTCAAGCAATGAAAGGAGGACTATTAGTTTTATATGGAATGACTATTCAGCATTCACAAGTATAGTTCATTTTGACTGACATGACATAAGCAAATGATAATGTTAGAAAACAGCAGAGAGTTGTATGAAAGCAATTGATGCATGTCCAAAAGCATTTGCAATTTTTGGAAGGAATGAGAAACTGCTACTATGATGTGCACAAATGACTAAATGTTGTGGAGGTTGAACTAACTGTTGTGCAAATGTAAATAGTGATGTGAGAAATGCACCAAAGCGACTGAGAAAAACTGTAATAGATGCATAGATATAAATATATAGATAGATAGATAGATAGATAGATAGATAGATAGATAGATAGATAGATAGATAGATAGATAGATAGATAGATAGATAGATAGATAGATAGATAGATAGATATATATTAACATTATGCACAGTGAGGAGCCTACAGGTTACAAGCTTCACATATTAGAAAAATACAATAATAAAATAAAATAGAATTTAATGGCTTGTTGTCAAGGTTTTTCAGATCAACACCTGCAAGTGACCACTAGGTGTCATCATTGAGACGGGTGTCGGATTGTTTCGAAGCCTCGACACAATTATGGCACATTTGCTTCAACTGTTTCATTGTTTCACGAAGCCTTGATCTGCCCACCACTAGTGATCAGTTTGGATTTTTGTACTAAGAGTTTTGAAAATGTACACCTTACTTGTGAAAATAGTACCAAAGCGAATAAAAAAACTATAAACGACATTCACAATTAGATGAAAACATATGAAGTTTCCTGTAGAATAGATGGTAGTAAGTATAGACTTAGAAATTTAATTCAAAGCTTTTCAAACCTCATTATAAAGGAGATTGCCATATGTCCTTGTGGCGTTCGCACAACTTGTTACAGTTTTTCTCGATTGCTTAAACGCATTTCTTGAAACTATACCTCGTATTCTCAAAACAGTAAACACAAATCCATAACGTCTCACCCAATTCCCCAAACATCCTATATTCAGGTCAAAATGAAGCTCTACACTCAAAACCATTCACTCTTGCTGAAAAACCAAACTTTGCCCTCAGATATTAAACACAAGCCCTCACAAACACACACACTACAACATAGTCTTACACACTGGTGCAATAAATTCAAAACAACATTTCCAAAACTGGTAAGTTATGTTGCTTGTGATCCACCCCCACCACCCTCCTCCTCCTCCTCCTCCTCCTCCTCCACCTCCTCATCATCCACCTCCACCTCCTCCACCACCTCCTCTTCCTCCACCTCCTCCTCCCCCTCCACCTCCTCCACCACCTCCTCCTCCTCCACCTCATCATCGTCCACCTCCTCTTCCACCTCCACCACCTCCTCCTCCTCATCATCCACCTCCTCCACCTCCTCCACCTCCTCCTCCTCCACCTCCACCTCCTCCTCCTCCTCCTCCACCTCCTCCACCACCACCACCACATCCTCCTCCACCTCCTCCTCCACCTCCTCCTCCACCTCCTCCTCCACCACCTCCTCCTCCACCTTCTCATCATCATCCTCCTTCTCCACCTCCACCTCCTCCTCCACCTCCACCACCACCTCCTCCACCTCCTCCACCACCTCCTCCTCTTCCTCCTCCTCCACTTCCTCATCATCCTCCTCCTCCTCCTCCACCACCACCTCCTCCTCCTCCACCACCTCCTCCACCACCACCTCCTTCTCCTCCACCACCTCCTCCACCACCACCTCCTCCTCTTCCTCCTCCACCTCCTCATCATCCTCCTCCTCCACCTCCTCATCCTCCACCACCTCCTTCACCTCCTCCTCCACCTCTTCATCATCCTCCTCCTCCACCACCTCCACCACCTCCTCCTCCTTCACCTCCTCATCATCCACCACCACCTCCACCTCCTCCTCATCATCCTCCTCCTCCACCTCCTCATCATCCTCTTCTTCCACCACCTCCACCTCCACCTCCTCCTCCTCCATCTCCATCTCCACCTCCCCCACCCTCCTCCTGCACCACCTCCTCCTCCTCCACCACCTCCTCCACCTCCTGGTTTTGATATTGTAAAACTATAAAAAACAATTATTTCATAAAAAACAAATAAATAAACCTCATCAAAGACAATTGGCAATGTTTGTCTCTTATTCAGTGATAGAATTTTGTTTGCCACCACATTTCCCAGAAGGTTCTGATGATGGATGCAACGGTGAAGCGACTCAAGTTTGGCTGTACTCGTTGCCCAGCCTCCCTCATTGCCATACCATGGACATTCAGCCATACAGTAGTTAAAATTTTATATTGTGTACTTATTTCTAGACATACCCCATAAGGGTGATCAAAGGGTATGTTTACATGCGTTCTCATAGACTACTTTTGATGTTACATCAACCATGTTGTTAGTCCAAAATTTAGCCCATTGAACATATATCTGTACAAAGAGACCTGAAACTTTAATTATCTATACATAATTACTATCTCCTTCTGATGTCAGCCAGGCTATTGTCCATATTTGACAATTGGACATATTTCTGGCTGAAGAGTCCTAGATCTTTCTATACATAGACACTCACACTCATATAGTACTTCAGCCAAAAAAAGTGTCCATAATTGACTACTAAACTCCAATGGCCAATTTTCTGGCCAATGTGTTTATAAACTTGATTTCTCTATACATATGCATTGACTCCTTCTGATGTTACAAGAGCCATACAGAATTCCACAATTTGACCTATGAAACCTATTTCTGACCAAAGAGTCCTTGATCTTTCTATACATGCTTATTGGCACCTTCTGATGTTTCAACAGCTAGACAATAAACCATTATTGACCTACTGAACATATTTTTGGCCGAAGAGTCATTGATCTTGAACTATCTATTCATACTTATAGACTCTTTCAGATAGTACGATAGTACAGGCCAGAAAATTGTCCATATTGACAGTTGAACATATTTTTGGCCAACGAGTCTATGAATTTGAACATTCCCATATTCAGAGGGTCACGTATGGACACCTGTTTAAGTGATTCATCATCAGAAGAAGTCTATGAGTATTTAGTTAGTTAACTTGTGAGGACCCTTTTTGCCAAAAACATTTTCAATTCGCCAGATATGGACATCTATATGGCTTATGAAGCATCAGAAGGAGTCTATGAGTATGTATAGAAAGTCCAAGATCGAGTACCTTTGGTCAGAAAAAAAATCAGTATGTCAAATATGAACTTATGTATGCTAATTTAACATCAGAAGGAGTTGATCATTTTAAATTAGTCTTTTGGCCAAAAATATGTTCAATCGGTCAAATATGGACTACTGTCTGGCTTATATAACATCACGAGAAGTCTGTATGGAGAAGTATGTATAGTAAGTTAATCCTTAAGGACTCTTTGGCCAATAAAATGTTCAATCGGTCAGATATGGACTTCTATATGGAATTTATATGCACTTCTAAATGGCTAATAAAGCAACAGAAGGAGTCTATGAGTATGTATAGAAAGTTCAAGATCGAGCAATCTTTGGTCAGAAATATGTTCCTTGGGGAAAATATGGACTTCTGTATGGCTGACGTCAACGAGTATGTATAGAAAGTTCAAATTTCGAGTACTCTTTGAATAGAAATATATTTAGTAGTTCCAAGTTTGACTGGTGTCTGGCTGATTTAACATCAGAAGAAATCAATCTGAATGTGTAAGTTCATGTTTAGCCAGAAACATTTTCAGTAGGTCAAATAACTACTAATGTAACTGGCTAACTGGCTAATGTAATATCAAAAGAAGTCAATAGAAAGTTAAGGTTCAAAGACACTGGCCAAAAAAAATTCAGCAGTTCATAAAGGAACCTCTGTAGCTGATTTAACATCAGAATGAGTCTATAATTTTATATAGTTTAAAACCTATTGAAGACCCTTTGACCAGAAATAAGTTCAATAGATCAGATATGGACTTCTAAATGGCTTATGAAGCATCAGAAGGAGTCTATGAAGTATGTAGAGAAAGTTCAAGATTGAGGAGGCTTTTTCCAGTAATATGTCCAGTAGGTCAAATATGGACTTCTGTATGGCTGATTTAACAATAAAATGAGTCTATAAGTTTATAATAGTAAAAAAAAAAACATTTTGAGGATTATGTGGCCAAAAATATGTTCAATCTGTCAAATATGGACAACAGTCGGGCAGTTAACGTTGCATTGCATTGAAAAATAACATATAACCTATGCACTTGTTACATTGCATTGCATACCAGAACTAACTCATTCCCAAATATATTAAAGAGATAACATATTTGTTGTTGCATTGCATTGAACAAACAATCTAACATTGTGCTTTGAAACATAACATATAAGCTATGCACTTGTTGCATTGCATTTGCATACCAGAACTAACTCATTCCCATGTACATTAAAGAGATAACATATGTGTTGTTGCATTGCATTGCACAAACAATCTAACGATGTGTATTTGAAAAATAACAAGCTATGCACTTGTTACAATGCATTGCATACCAGAACTAACTCATTGTGTTGTGCTTTGAGGAGATAAACTGTATGCTGTTGCATTGCCTTTCACAGACGATCTAAAGTTGTGCATTGAAAAATAACATAAGCTATGCACTTTTTGCATTGCATTGCATACCAGAACTAACTCATTCACAATGTGCATTAAAGAGATAACATGTGTTGTTGCATTGCATTGCACAAACGGTCTAACGTTGTGCATTAAAAAATAACATTTAAGATATGCACTTGTTTACAATGCATTGCATATCAGAACTAACTCATTGTGTTGTGCTTTGAGGAGATAAACTGTATGCTGTTGCATTGCATTTCACGGACGATCTAACGTTGTGCATTAAAAAAAAAACATAAGCTATGCACTTTTTGCATTGCATTGCAGAACTAACTCATTCACATGTGCATTGAAGAGAAAACATGTGTTGCTGCATTGCATTGCACAAACGATCTAAAGTTGTGCATTTGAAAAATAACATATAAGATATGCACTTGTTACAATGCATTGCATACCAGAACTATCTCATTGTGTTGTGCTTTGAGGAGATATACTGTATGCTGTTGCATTGCATTTTACAAACAATCTAACGTTGTGCATTGAAAATTAACAAATAAGCTATGCACTTGTTGCATTGCATTGCATACCAGAACGAACTCATTCCCATATGCATTAAAGAAATAACATATGTGTTGTTGAATTGCATTGCACAAATGATCTAACGTTGTGCATTGGAAAATAACATAAGCTATGCATTTGTTGCATTGCATATCAATACCAACTCATTCCCATGTGCATTAAAAAAATAACATATATGTTGTTGCATTGCATTGCATTGCACAAATGATCTAACGTTGTGCATTGAAAAATAACATATAAGCTATGCACTTTTTGCATTGCATTGCATACCAGAACTAACTAATTCCCATGTGCATTAAAGAGATAACATATGTGTTGTTGCAATGCATTGCAAAAACGTTCTAACGTTGTGCATTGAAAAATAACATATATTTGCTATGCACTTGTTGCATTGCATTGCATACCAGAACTAACTCATTCCCATGTGCATTAAAGAGATAACATATGTGTTGTTGCATTGCATTGCACAAATGATCTAACGTTGTGCATTTAAAAATAACATATAAGCTATGCACTTGTTGCATTGCATTGCATATCAAAACCAACTCATTCCCATGTGCATTAAAGAGATAACATATATGTTGTTGCATTGCATTGCATTGCATTGCATTGCACAAACGATCTAACGTTGTGCATTGCAATATAACATATAAGCTATGCACTTTTTGCATTGCATTGCATACCAGAACTAACTAATTCCCATGTGCATTAAAGAGATAACATATGTGTTGTTGCATTGCATTGCAAAAAGCGTACTAACGTTGTGCATTGAAAAATAACATATATTTGCTATGCACTTGTTGCATTGCATTGCATACCAGAACTAACTCATTCCCATGTGCATTAAAGAGATAACATGTGTTGTTGCATTGCATTGCACAAATGATCTAACTTTGTGCATTTAAAAATAACATATAAGCTATGCACTTGTTGCATTGCATTGCATATCAAAACCAACTCATTCCCATGTGCATTAAAGAGATAACATATGTTGTTGCATTGCATTGCATTGCACAAACGATCTAACGTTGTGCATTGAAAAATAAAATATAAGCTATGCACTTTTTGCATTGCATTCCAGAACTAATTCCCATGTGCATTAAAGAGATAACATGTGTTGTTGCATTGCATTGCACAAACGATCTAACATTGCGCATTGAAAAATAACATATAAGCTATGCACTTTTTGCATTGCATTGCATACCAGAACTAACTAATTCCCATGTGCATTAAAGAGATAACATATGTGTTGTTGCATTGCATTGCAAAAACGTTCTAACGTTGTGCATTGAAAAATAACATATTTGCTATGCACTTGTTGCATTGCATTGCATACCAGAACTAACTCATTCCCATGTGCATTAAAGAGATAACATATGTGTTGTTGCATTGCATTGCACAAATGATCTAACTTTGTGCATTTAAAAATAACATATAAGCTATGCACTTGTTGCATTGCATTGCATATCAAAACCAACTCATTCCCATGTGCATTAAAGAGATAACATATATGTTGTTGCATTGCATTGCATTGCATTGCACAAACGATCTAACGTTGTGCATTGCAATATAACATATAAGCTATGCACTTTTTGCATTGCATTGCATTGCACAAACGATCTAACGTTGTGCATTGAAAAATAAAATATAAGCTATGCACTAACTAATTCCCATGTGCATTAAAGAGATAACATATGTGTTGTTGCATTGCATTGCAAAAACGTTCTAACGTTGTGCATTGAAAAATAACATATATTTGCTATGCACTTGTTGCATTGCATTGCATACCAGAACTAACTAATTCCCATGTGCATTAAAGAGATAACAGATGTGTTGTTGCTTTGCATTGCACAAATAATCTAACTTTGTGCATTTAAAAATAACATATAACTAAGCTATGCACTTGTTACAATGCATTGCATATCAGAACTAACTCATTGTGTTGTGCTTTGAGGAGATAAACTGTATGCTGTTGCATTGCATATTTTTGGCAAAATAATGGTCAATCTTGAACTTTCAATACATACTCAAAGACTCCATCTGATGTTACGTCAGCCAAAAACTAAGTCCATATTTGACCCAAGGAACATATTTTTGGCCAAATAATAGTCAATCTTGATATTTCTATACATACTCAAAGACTTCTTCTGATGTTACGTCAGCCAAAAAAAAAGTCCACTTGACCCAAGGAACATATTTTTGGCCAAATAATGGTCAATCTTGAACTTTCAATACATACTCAAAGACTCAATCTGATGTTATATCAGCCATACAGAAGTCCATATTTGACCCAAGGAAAATATTTACGGCAATAGAATCCTCGATATTGAACTTTCTATACATACTCAAAGACTCCTTCTGATGTTACGTCAGCCAAAAAAAAAGTCCACTTGACCCAAGGAACATATTTTTGGCCAAATAATAGACAATCTTGGACTTTCTATACATACTCAAAGACTCCATCTGAGGTTACGTCAGGCAAAAAAGAAGTCCATATTTGACCCAAGGAACATATTTTTGGCCAAAAAACAGTCAATCTTAAACTTTCTATACATACTCAAAGACTCCTTCTGATGTTAAGTCAGCCAAAAAATAAGTCCATATTTGACCCAAGGAACATATTTTTGGCCAAATAATAGTCAATCTTGAAATTTCTATACATACTCAAAGACTCCTTCTGATGTTACGTCAGCCAAAAAAAAAGTCCATTTGACCCAAGGAACATATTTTTGGCCAAATAATAGTCAATCTTGGACTTTCTATACATACTCAAAGACTCCATCTGATGTTACATCAGCCAAAAAAGAAGTACATATTTGACCCAGGGGAACATACAGTATTTTTGCCCAAATAATAGTCAATCTTGAACTTTCTATACATACTAAGAGACTCCTTCTGATGTTACGTCAGCCAAAAAAGAATTCCATATTTGACTCAAGGAACATATTTTTGGTCAAATAATAGTCAATCTTGAAATTGCTATACATACTCAAAGACTTCTGATGTTACGTCAGCCAAAAAATGAGTCCATATTTGACGCAAGGAACATATTTTTGGCAAAATAATGGTCAATCTTGAACTTTCAATACATACTCAAAGGGCCCTATTTTAACGATCTGAAACGCAAGTGTCAAAGTGCAAAGCGCAAGTAACTTTGTGGGGCGGATCCCGGTGCTGTTGCTATTTTCCCGGCGGGATAAATGACTCTTGCGCCCGACGCAATCTAAAAGGGGTTGGTCTGAAGTAGCTTCATTATTCATAGGTGTGGTTTGGGCGTAACGTGAAATAAACCAATCAGAGCGTCCTCTCACATTCCCTTTAAGAGACGGCGCGCTTGTTCCATGGCGGATTGCTATTATAACGGCGGATTTGCCGGCGCACGCCAGGAGCAGTTCACAGCCGAGGAAACCGACGTTCTCGTCAGGGCCGTAAAACACAGAGAAGTGACATTGGGGATGATGGGAGAAACCCACCCAAATTAGCTTCGGTTAAACAGGCGTATAATTTGGGTAGTAAATGTGTAGCCTAATCTAGATATATATATTTTTTTTTCATCTAGATAGATCTTTCACATCTTCACGGACACAATGATTTCCCTCGTGTGTTAATATTTTTCCTTGTAATAATGTATGATTTGCAAAAATGAAAAACTGCTGCATCTGTTTATATTAGAGAATCAAAGTGGATGCGCGTTAACATTATGGCCCAAGCACGCGCCCTTAAAATACCATATCACTAACGCGCAACGCGCCACTGTCTTTAGACTGTTTTTTTCCTGGTCAATGGCGCAATTGCTTTCTAAAACTGGAAAAATAGCACCATGGAAGTTTTGCGCCGAAACACGCCTCCTCTTTGCGCTGAACCGCCCCCGCGAGCGCAAGTTCATTTCCTAATTTACCGACGTGCGTCTGTGGAGGGAAAAGTCCGCTGTGCGCTGGTGCAGAATAGGAATGATACATGCGTCAGTGTTCAAAGTCAATTGCGCTGGGTGCAAGATAGGGCCCATAGACTCCATCTGATGTTACGTCAGCCGACAAATAAGTCCATATTTGACCCAAGGAACATATTTTTGGCCAAAAAATAGTCAATCTTGATATTTCTATACATACTCAAAGACTCCTTCTGATGTTACGTCAGCAAAAAAAAAAGTCCACTTGACCCAAGGAACATATTTTTGGCCAAATAATAGACAATCTTGGACTTTCTATACATACTCAAAGACTCCATCTGAGGTTACGTCAGGCAAAAAAGAAGTCCATATTTGACCCAAGGAACATATTTTTGGCCAAAAAATAGTCAATCTTAAACTTTCTATACATACTCAAAGACTCCTTCTGATGTTACGTCAGCCAAAAAATAAGTCCATATTTGACCCAAGGAACATGTTTTTGGCCAAAAAATAGTCAATCTTGAACTTTCTATACATACTCAAAGACTCCTTCTGATGTTACGTCAGCAAAAAAAAACAGTCCACTTGACCCAAGGAACATATTTTTTGGCCAAATAATAGACAATCTTGGACTTTCTATACATACTCAAAGACTCCATCTGAGGTTACGTCAGGCAAAAAAGAAGTCCATATTTGACCCAAGGAACATATTTTTGGCCAAAAAATAGTCAATCTTAAACTTTCTATACATACTCAAAGACTCCTTCTGATGTTACGTCAGCCAAAAAAAAGTCCATTTGACCCAAGGAACATATTTTTGGCCAAATAATAGTCAATCTTGGACTTTCTATACATACTCAAAGACTCCATCTGATGTTACATCAGCCAAAAAAGAAGTACATATTTGACCCAGGGAACATACAGTATTTTTGCCCAAATAATAGTCAATCTTGAACTTTCTATACATACTAAGAGACTCCTTCTGATGTTACGTCAGCCAAAAAAGAATTCCATATTTGACTCAAGGAACATATTTTTGGTCAAATAATAGTCAATCTTGAAATTGCTATACATACTCAAAGACTTCTGATGTTACGTCAGCCAAAAAATGAGTCCATATTTGACGCAAGGAACATATTTTTGGCCAAATAATGGTCAATCTCTAACTTTCTATACATACTCAAAGACTCTTGATGTTACGTCAGCCAAAAAATAAGTCCATGTTTGACCCAAGGAACATATTTTTGGCCAAATAATAGTCAATCTTGAAATTTCTGTACATTCTCAAAGACTCCTATTGTTACGTCAGCCAAAAAAGAAGTCCATATTTGACTCAAGGAACATATTTTTGGCCAAATAATAGTCAATCTTGAAATTTCTATACATACTCAAAGACTCCTATTGTTACGTCAGCCAAAAATAAGTCCATTTTGACCCAAGGAACAAATTTTGGGCCAAATAATAGTCAATCTTGAACTTTCAATACATACTGAAAGACTCCTTCTGATGTTACGTCAGCCAAAAAATAAGTCGATATTTGACCCAAGGAACAAATTTTTGGCCAAATAATGGTCAATCTTGAACTTTCAATACATACTGAAAGACTCCTTCTTATGTTATGTCAGCCAAAAAAAGAAGTCCATATTTGACCCAAGGAATACATTTTTGGCCAAATAATAGTCAACCTTGGACTTTCTATACATACTCAAAGACTCCTGATGTTACGTCAGCCAAAAAATAAGTCCATATTTGACCCAAGGAACATATTTTTGGCCAAATAATAGTCAATCTTGAACTTTCTATACATACTAAGAGACTCCTTCTGATGTTACGTCAGCCAAAAAAGAAGTCCATATTTGACCCAATAAACATATTTTTTGCCAAATAATAGTCAATCTTGAAATTTCTATACATACTCAAAGACTCCTATTGTTACGTCAGCCAAAAAATAAGTCCATTTTGACCAAAGGAACATATTTTTTTGGGCCAAATAATAGTCAATCTTGAAATTTCTATACATACTCAAAGACTCCTGATGTTACGTCAGCCAAAAAATAAGTCCATATATGACCCATGGAACATATTTTTGGCCAAATAATGGTGAATCTTTAACTTTCAATACATACTCAAAGACTCCTGATGTTACGTCAGCCAAAAAAGAAGTCCATATTTGACCCAAGGAACATATTTTTGGCCAAATAATATTCAATCTTAAACTTTCTATACATACTCAAAGACTCCTGATGTTACGTCAGCCAAAAAAATGAGTCCATATTTGACCTAAGGAACATATTTTTGGCCAAAATAAAGTCAATCTTGAACTTTCTATACATACTCAAAGACTCCTTCTGATGTTACGTCAGCAAAAAAATAAGTCCATTTTGACCCAAGGAACACATTTTTGGCCAAATAATAGTCAATCTTGAACTTTCTATACATACTCATAGACTCCTGATGTTACGTCAGCCAAAAAATAAGTCCATATTTGACCCAAGGAACATATTTTTGGCCAAAATAAAGTCAATCTTGAACTTTCTATACATACTCAAATACTCCTATTGTTACGTCAGCCAAAAAATAAGTCCATTTTGACCCAAGGAACATATTTTTGGCCAAATAATGGTCAATCTTGAACTTTCAATACATACTCAAAGACTCATTCTGATGTTAAATCAGCCATACAGAAGTCCATATTTGACCCAAGGAAAATATTTACGGCAATAGAATCCTCGATATTGAATTTTCTATACATACTCAGAGACTCCATTTCATGTTACGTCAGCCAAAAAAGAAGTCCATATTTGACCCAGGGAACATATTTTTGGCCAAATATTAGTCAATCTTGAACCTTCAATACATACTCAAAGACTCCTGATGTTACGTCAGCCAAAAAATAAGTCCATATTTGACCCAAGGATCATGTCTTTGGCCAAATAATGGTCAATCTTGAACCTTCAATACATACTCAAAGACTCCTTATGTTACGTCAGCCAAAAAATAAGTCCATATTTGACCCAAGGATCATATTTTTGGCCAAATAATGGTCAATCTTGAACTTTCAATACATACCCAAAGACTCCTGATGTTACGTCAGACAAAAAGAAGTCCATATTTGACCCAAGGAACATATTTTTGGCCAAATAATAGTCAATATTGAACGGTCTATACATACTAAGAGACTCCTTCTGATGTTACGTCAGCCACAAAAGAAGTCCATATTTGTCTCAAGGAACATATTTTTGGCCAAATAATAGTCAATCTTGAACTTTCAATACATACTCAAGGACTCCTGGTGTTACGTCAGCGAAAAAAAAAGTCCATATTTGACCCAAGGAACATATTTTTGGCCAAATGATGGTCAATCTTGAACTTTCAATAGATACTCAAGGACTCCTGATGTTACCTCAGCCAAAAAAAAAGTCCATATTTGACCCAAGGAACATATTTTTTGCCAATTAATGGTCAATCTTGAACTTTCAATACATACTCAAAGACTCCTTATGTTACGTCAGCCAAAAAAGAAGTCCATATTTGACCCAAGGAACATATTTTTGGCCAAATAATAGTCAATCTTGAACTTTCTATACATACTCAAAGACTCCTGATGTTACGTCAGCCAAAAAATAAGTCCATTTTTGACCCAAGGAACATATTTTTTGCCAATTAATGGTCAATCATGAACTTTCAATACATACTCAAAGACTCCTTATGTTATGTCAGCCAAAAAAGAAGTCCATATTTGACCCAAGGAACATATTTTTGGCCAAATAATAGTCAATCTTGAACTTTCTATACATACTCAAAGACTCCTGATGTTACGTCAGCCAAAAAATGAGTCCATATTTGACCCAAGGAACATATTTTTGGCCAAAATAAAGTCAATCTTGAACTTTCTATACATACTCAAAGACTCCTTCTGATGTTACGTCAGCCAAAAAAAAAGTCCATATTTGACCCAAGGAACATATTTTTGGCCAAATAATGGTCAATCTTGAACTTTCAATACATACTCAAAGACTCATTCTGATGTTAAATCAGCCATACAGAAGTCCATATTTGACCCAAGGAAAATATTTACGGCAATAGAATCCTCGATATTGAACTTTCTATACATACTCAGAGACTCCATTTGATATTACGTCAGCCAAAAAAGAAGTCCATATTTGACCCAGGGAACATATTTTTGGCCAAATAATGGTCAATCTTGAACTTTCAATCCATACTCAAAGACTCATTCTGATGTTAAATCAGCCATACAGAAGTCCATATTTGACCCAAGGAAAATATCTACGGCAATAGAATCCTCGATATTGAACTTTCTATACATACTCAGAGACTCCATTTGATGTTACGCCAGCCAAAAAAGAAGTCCATATTTGACCCAGGGAACATATTTTTGGCCAAATAATAGTCAATCTTGAACTTTCTATTCATACGCAAAGACTCCTGATGTTACGTCAGGCAAAAAATAAGTTTATATTTGACCCAAAGAACATATTTTTGGCCAAAAAATGGTCAATCTTGAACTTTCAATACATACTCAAAGACTCCTGATGTTACGTCAGCCGAAAAAAAAGGCCATGTTTGACTCAAGGAACATATTTTTTGACAAATAATAGTCAATCTTGAAATTTCTATAAATACTCAAAGACTCCTGATGTTACGTCAGCCAAAAAATAAATCCATATTTGACCCAAGGAACATATTTTTGGCCAAATAATAGTCAATCTTGAACTTTCTATACATACTCAAAGACTCCTGATGTTACGTCAGCCAAAAAATAGTCCATATTTGACCCAAGGAACATATTTTTGGCCAAAATAAAGTCAATCTTGAACTTTCTATACATACTCAAAGACTCCTTCTGATGTTACGTCAGCAAAAAAATAAGTCCATTTTGACCCAAGGAACACATTTTTGGCCAAATAATAGTCAATCTTGAACTTTCTATACATACTCATAGACTCCCGATGTTACGTCAGCCAAAAAATAAGTCCATATTTGACCCAAGGAACATATTTTTGGCCAAAATAAAGTCAATCTTGAACTTTCTATACATACTCAAATACTATTGTTACGTCAGCCAAAAAATAAGTCCATTTTGACCCAAGGAACATATTTTTGGCCAAATAATGGTCAATCTTGAACTTTCAATACATAATCAAAGACTCATTCTGATGTTAAATCAGCCATACAGAAGTCCATATTTGACCCAAGGAAAATATTTACGGCAATAGAATCCTCGATATTGAACTTTCTATACATACTCAGAGACTCCATTTCATGTTACGTCAGCCAAAAAAGAAGTTCATATTTGACCCAGGGAACATATTTTTGGCCAAATATTAGTCAATCTTGAACTTTCTATTCACACTCAAAGACTCCTGATGTTACGTCAGCCAAAAAATAAGTCCATATTTGACCCAAGGATCATGTCTTTGGCCAAATAATGGTCAATCTTGAACCTTCAATACATACTCAAAGACTCCTTCTTATGTTACGTCAGCCAAAAAAGAAGTCCATATTTGACCAAAGGAACATATTTTTTGCCAAATAATGGTCAATCTTGAACTTTCAATACATACTCAAAGACTCCTGATGTTATGTCAGCCAAAAAATAAGTCCATATTTGACCCAAGGAACATATTTTTGGCCAAATAATGGTCAATCTTGAACTTTCAATCCATACTCAAGGACTCCTGATGTTACGTCAGCCAAAAAGAAGTCCATATTTGACCCAAGGAACATATTTTTGGCCAAATAATAGTCAATATTGAACTGTCTATACATACTAAGAGACTCCTTCTGATGTTACGTCAGCCCAAAAAAGAAGTCCATATTTGTCTCAAGGAACATATTTTTGGCCAAATAATAGTCAATCTTGAACTTTCAATACATACTCAAGGACTCCTGGTGTTACGTCAGCCAAAAAAAAAGTCCATATTTGATCCAAGGAACATATTTTTGGCCAAATGATGATCAATCTTGAACTTTCAATAGATACTCAATGACTCCTGATGTTACGTCAGCCAAAAAAAAAGTCCATTTTTGACCCAAGGAACATATTTTTTGCCAATTAATGGTCAATCTTGAACTGTCTATACATACTAAGAGACTCCTTCTGATGTTACGTCAGCCAAAAAAGAAGTCCATATTTGTCTCAAGGAACATATTTTTGGCCAAATAATAGTCAATCTTGAACTTTCAATACATACTCAAAGACTCCTTCTGATGTTACGTCAGCCAAAAAAAAAGTCCATATTTGACCCAAGGAACATATTTTTGGCCAAATAATAGTCAATCTTGAACTTTCTATACATACTAAGAGACCCTTGATGTTACGTCAGCCAAAAAAAAAGTCCATATTTGACTCAAGGAAAATATTTTTTGACAAATAATAGTCAATCTTGAAATTTCTATAAATATTCAAAGACTCCTGATGTTACGTCAGCCAAAAAAGAAGTCCATATTTGACCCTGGGAACATATTTTTGGCCAAATATTAGTCAATCTTGAACTTTCTATTCACACTCAAAGACTCCTGATGTTACGTCAGCCCAAAAAATAAGTCCATATTTGACCCAAGGATCATGTCTTTGGCCAAATAATGGTCAATCTTGAACCTTCAATACATACTCAAAGACTCATTCTGATGTTAAATCAGCCATACAGAAGTCCATATTTGACCCAAGGAAAATATCTACGGCAATAGAATCCTCGATATTGAACTTTCTATACATATTCAGAAACTGCATTTGATGTTACGCCAGCCAAAAAAGAAGTCCATTTTTGACCCAGGCAACATATTTTTGGCCAAATAATAGTCAATCTTGAACTTTCTATTCATACGCAAAGACTCCTGATGTTACGTCAGGCAAAAAAATAAGTTCATATTTGACCCAAAGAACATATTTTTGGCCAAAAAATGGTCAATCTTGAACTTTCAATACATACTCAAAGACTCCTGATGTTACGTCAGCCGAAAAAAAAGTCCATGTTTGACTCAAGGAACATATTTTTTGACAAATAATAGTCAATCTTGAAATTTCTATACATACTCAAAGACTCCTGATGTTACGTCAGCCAAAAAATAAGTCCATATTTGACCCAAGGAACATATTTTTGGCCAAATAATAGTCAATCTTGAACTTTCTATACATACTCAAAGACTCCTGATGTTACGTCAGCCAAAAAATGAGTCCATATTTGACCCAAGGAACATATTTTTGGCCAAAATAAAGTCAATCTTGAACTTTCTATACATACTCAAAGACTCCTTCTGATGTTACGTCAGCAAAAAAATAAGTCCATTTTGACCCAAGGAACACATTTTTGGCCAAATAATAGTCAATCTTGAACTTTCTATACATACTCATAGACTCCTGATGTTACGTCAGCCAAAAAATAAGTCCATATTTGACCCAAGGAACATATTTTTTGGCCAAAATAAAGTCAATCTTGAACTTTCTATACATACTCAAATACTCCTATTGTTACGTCAGCCAAAAAATAAGTCCATTTTGACCCAAGGAACATATTTTTGGCCAAATAATGGTCAATCTTGAACTTTCAATACATACTCAAAGACTCATTCTGATATTAAATCAGCCATACAGAAGTCCATATTTGACCCAAGGAAAATATTTACGGCAATAGAATCCTCGATATTGAATTTTCTATACATACTCAGAGACTCCATTTCATGTTACGTCAGCCAAAAAAGAAGTCCATATTTGACCCAGGGAACATATTTTTGGCCAAATATTAGTCAATCTTGAACCTTCAATACATACTCAAAGACTCCTGATGTTACGTCAGCCAAAAAATAAGTCCATATTTGACCCAAGGATCATGTCTTTGGCCAAATAATGGTCAATCTTGAACCTTCAATACATACTCAAAGACTCCTTCTTATGTTACGTCAGCCAAAAAATAAGTCCATATTTGACCCAAGGATCATATTTTTGGCCAAATAATGGTCAATCTTGAACTTTCAATACATACCCAAAGACTCCTGATGTTACGTCAGACAAAAAGAAGTCCATATTTGACCCAAGGAACATATTTTTGGCCAAATAATAGTCAATATTGAACGGTCTATACATACTAAGAGACTCCTTCTGATGTTACGTCAGCCACAAAAGAAGTCCATATTTGTCTCAAGGAACATATTTTTGGCCAAATAATAGTCAATCTTGAACTTTCAATACATACTCAAGGACTCCTGGTGTTACGTCAGCCAAAAAAAAAGTCCATATTTGACCCAAGGAACATATTTTTGGCCAAATGATGGTCAATCTTGAACTTTCAATAGATACTCAAGGACTCCTGATGTTACCTCAGCCAAAAAAAAAGTCCATATTTGACCCAAGGAACATATTTTTTGCCAATTAATGGTCAATCTTGAACTTTCAATACATACTCAAAGACTCCTTATGTTACGTCAGCCAAAAAAGAAGTCCATATTTGACCCAAGGAACATATTTTTGGCCAAATAATAGTCAATCTTGAACTTTCTATACATACTCAAAGACTCCTGATGTTACGTCAGCCAAAAAATAAGTCCATTTTTGACCCAAGGAACATATTTTTTGCCAATTAATGGTCAATCATGAACTTTCAATACATACTCAAAGACTCCTTATGTTATGTCAGCCAAAAAAGAAGTCCATATTTGACCAAAGGAACATATTTTTGGCCAAATAATAGTCAATCTTGAACTTTCTATACATACTCAAAGACTCCTGATGTTACGTCAGCCAAAAAATGAGTCCATATTTGACCCAAGGAACATAATTTTGGCCAAAATAAAGTCAATCTTGAACTTTCTATACATACTCAAAGACTCCTTCTGATGTTACGTCAGCCAAAAAAAAAGTCCATATTTGACCCAAGGAACATATTTTTGGCCAAATAATGGTCAATCTTGAACTTTCAATACATACTCAAAGACTCATTCTGATGTTAAATCAGCCATACAGAAGTCCATATTTGACCCAAGGAAAATATTTACGGCAATAGAATCCTCGATATTGAACTTTCTATACATACTCAGAGACTCCATATGATATTACGTCAGCCAAAAAAGAAGTCCATATTTGACCCAGGGAACATATTTTTGGCCAAAATAATGGTCAATCTTGAACTTTCAATCCATACTCAAAGACTCATTCTGATGTTAAATCAGCCATACAGAAGTCCATATTTGACCCAAGGAAAATATCTACGGCAATAGAATCCTCGATATTGAACTTTCTATACATACTCAGAGACTCCATTTGATGTTACGCCAGCCAAAAAAGAAGTCCATATTTGACCCAGGGAACATATTTTTGGCCAAATAATAGTCAATCTTGAACTTTCTATTCATACGCAAAGACTCCTGATGTTACGTCAGGCAAAAAATAAGTTTATATTTGACCCAAAGAACATATTTTTGGCCAAAAAATGGTCAATCTTGAACTTTCAATACATACTCAAAGACTCCTGATGTTACGTCAGCCGAAAAAAAAGGCCATGTTTGACTCAAGGAACATATTTTTTGACAAATAATAGTCAATCTTGAAATTTCTATAAATACTCAAAGACTCTGATGTTACGTCAGCCAAAAAATAAATCCATATTTGACCCAAGGAACATATTTTTGGCCAAATAATAGTCAATCTTGAACTTTCTATACATACTCAAAGACTCCTGATGTTACGTCAGCCAAAAAATTAGTCCATATTTGACCCAAGGAACATATTTTTGGCCAAAATAAAGTCAATCTTGAACTTTCTATACATACTCAAAGACTCCTTCTGATGTTACGTCAGCAAAAAATAAGTCCATTTTGACCCAAGGAACACATTTTTGGCCAAATAATAGTCAATCTTGAACTTTCTATACATACTCATAGACTCCCGATGTTACGTCAGCCAAAAAATAAGTCCATATTTGACCCAAGGAACATATTTTTGGCCAAAATAAAGTCAATCTTGAACTTTCTATACATACTCAAATACTATTGTTACGTCAGCCAAAAAAATAAGTCCATTTTGACCCAAGGAACATATTTTTGGCCAAATAATGGTCAATCTTGAACTTTCAATACATAATCAAAGACTCATTCTGATGTTAAATCAGCCATACAGAAGTCCATATTTGACCCAAGGAAAATATTTACGGCAATAGAATCCTCGATATTGAACTTTCTATACATACTCAGAGACTCCATTTCATGTTACGTCAGCCAAAAAAGAAGTTCATATTTGACCCAGGGAACATATTTTTGGCCAAATATTAGTCAATCTTGAACTTTCTATTCACACTCAAAGACTCCTGATGTTACGTCAGCCAAAAAATAAGTCCATATTTGACCCAAGGATCATGTCTTTGGCCAAATAATGGTCAATCTTGAACCTTCAATACATACTCAAAGACTCCTTCTTATGTTACGTCAGCCAAAAAAGAAGTCCATATTTGACCAAAGGAACATATTTTTTGCCAAATAATGGTCAATCTTGAACTTTCAATACATACTCAAAGACTCCTGATGTTATGTCAGCCAAAAAATAAGTCCATATTTGACCCAAGGAACATATTTTTGGCCAAATAATGGTCAATCTTGAACTTTCAATCCATACTCAAGGACTCCTGATGTTACGTCAGCCAAAAAATAAGTCCATATTTGACCCAAGGATCATATTTTTGGCCAAATAATGGTCAATCTTGAACTTTCAATACATACCCAAAGACTCCTGATGTTACGTCAGCCAAAAAGAAGTCCATATTTGACCCAAGGAACATATTTTTGGCCAAATAATAGTCAATATTGAACTGTCTATACATACTAAGAGACTCCTTCTGATGTTACGTCAGCCAAAAAAGAAGTCCATATTTGTCTCAAGGAACATATTTTTGGCCAAATAATAGTCAATCTTGAACTTTCAATACATACTCAAGGACTCCTGGTGTTACGTCAGCCAAAAAAAAAGTCCATATTTGATCCAAGGAACATATTTTTGGCCAAATGATGATCAATCTTGAACTTTCAATAGATACTCAAGGACTCCTGATGTTACGTCAGCCAAAAAAAAAAGTCCATATTTGACCCAAGGAACATATTTTTTTGCCAAGTAATGGTCAATCTTGAACTTTCAATACATACTCAAAGACTCCTTATGTTACGTCAGCCAAAAAAGAAGTCCATATTTGACCCGAGGAACATATTTTTGGCCAAATAATGGTCAATCTTGAACTTTCAATACATATTTAAAGACTCCTGATGTTATGTCAGCCAAAAAATAAGTCCATATTTGACCCAAGGATCATATTTTTGGCCAAATAATAGTCAATCTTGAACTTTCTATACATACTAAGAGACCCTTGATGTTACGTCAGCCAAAAAAAAAGTCCATATTTGACTCAAGGAAAATATTTTTTGACAAATAATAGTCAATCTTGAAATTTCTATAAATATTCAAAGACTCCTGACGTTACGTCAGCCAAAAAATAAGTCTATTTGGACCCAAGGAACATATTTTTGGCCAAATAATAGTCAATCTTGAACTTCCTACACATACTAAGAGACTCCTTCTGATGTTACGTCAGCCAAAAAATAAGTCCATATTTAACCAAAGGATTATATTTTTGGCCAAATAATGGTCAATCTTGAACTTTCAATACATACTCAAAGACTCCTTCTTATGTTACGTCAGCCGAAAAATAAGTCCATATTTGACCCAAGGAACATATTTTTGGCCAAATAATGGGTCAATCTTGAACTTTCAATACATACTCAAAGACTCCTGATGTTATGTCAGCCAAAAAATAAGTCCATATTTGACCCAAGGAACATATTTTTGGCCAAATAATAGTCAATCTTGAACTTTCTATACATACTCAATGACTCCTGATGTTACGTCAGCCAAAAAATAAGTCAATTTTTGACCCAAGGAACATATTTTGGGGCAAATAATAGTCAATCTTGAATTTTATTATAAATACTCAGAGACTCCTTCTGATGTTACGTCAGCCAAAAAATAAGTCCATATTTGACCCAAGGAACATATTTTTGGCCAATTAATGGTCAATCTTGAACTTTCAATACATACTCAAAGACTCCTTATGTTACGTCAGCCAAAAAAGAAGTCCATATTTGACCCGAAGAACATATTTTTGGCAAAATAATGGTCAATCTTGAACTTTCAATACATATTTAAAGACTCCTGATGTTATGTCAGCCAAAAAATAAGTCCATATTTGACCCAAGGAACATATTTTTGGCCAAATAATAGTCAATCTTGAACTTTCTATACATACTAAGAGGCTCCTGATGTTACGTCAGCCAAAAAAAAAAAGTCCATATTTGACTCAAGGAAAATATTTTTTGACAAATAATAGTCAATCTTGAAATTTCTATACATATTCAAAGACTCCTGATGTTACGTCAGCCAAAAAATAAGTCTATTTGGGACCCAAGGAACATATTTTTTGGCCAAATAATAGTCAATCTTGAACTTCCTACACATACTAAGAGACTCCTTCTGATGTTACGTCAGCCAAAAAATAAGTCCATATTTGACCCAAGGAACACATTTTTGGCCAAATAATGGTCAATCTTGAACTTTCAATACATACTCAAAGACTCCTGATGTTATGTCAGCCAAAAAATAAGTCCATATTTGACCCAAGGAACATATTTTTGGCCAAATAATAGTCAATCTTGAACTTTCTATACATACTCAATGACTCCTGATGTTACGTCAGCCAAAAAATAAGTCAATTTTTGACCCAAGGAACATATTTTGGGGCAAATAATAGTCAATCTTGAACTTTTTTATAAATACTCAGAGACTCCTTCTTATGTTACGTCAGCCAAAAAATAAGTCCATATTTGACCCAAGGAACATATTTTTTGGACAAATAATAGTCAATCTTGAACTTTCTATACATACTCAAAGACTCCAGATGTTACGTCAGCCCAAAAATAAGTCAATTTTTGACCCAAGGAACATATTTTGGGGCAAATAATAGTCAATCTTGAACTTTTTTATAAATACTCAGAGACTCCTTCTGATGTTACGTCAGCCAAAAAATAAGTCCATATTTGACCCAAGGAACATATTTTTGGCCAAATAATAGTCAATCTTGAACTTTCTATACATACTCAAAGACTCCTTATGTGACGTCAGCCAAAAAATGAATCCATATTTGACCCAAGGAACATATTTTTGGCCAAAATAAAGTCAATCTTGAACTTTCTATACTAAGAGACTCCTTTCAAATGTTACGTCAGCCAAAAAAGAAATCCATATTTGACTCAAGGAACATATTTTTGGCCAAATAATAGTCAATCTTGAAATTCCTTTACAAACTCAAAGACTCCTATTGTTACGTCAGCCAAAAAATAAGTCCATTTTGACCCAAGGAACACATTTTTGGCCAAATAATAGTCAATCTTGAACTTTCTATACATACTCATAGACTCCTGATGTTACGTCAGCCAAAAAATAAGTCCATATTTGACCCAAGGAACATATTTTTGGCCAAAATAAAGTCAATCTTGAACTTTCTATACATACTCAAAGACTCCTATTGTGACGTCAGCCAAAAAATAAGTCCATTTTGACCCAAGGAACATATTTTTTGGCCAAATAATGGTCAATCTTGAACTTTCAATACATACTCAAAGACTCATTCTGATGTTAAATCAGCCATACAGAAGTCCATATTTGACCCAAGGAAAATATTTACGGCAATAGAATACTCGATATTGAACTTTCTATAGATACTCAGAGACTCCATTTCATGTTACGTCAGCCAAAAAAGAAGTCCATATTTGACCCAGGGAACATATTTTTGGCCAAATATTAGTCAATCTTGAACTTTCTATTCACACTCAAAGACTCCTGATGTTACGTCAGCCAAAAAATAAGTCCATATTTGACCCAAGGATCATGTCTTTGGCCAAATAATGGTCAATCTTGAACCTTCAATACATACTCAAAGACTCCTTCTTATGTTACGTCAGCCAAAAAAGAAGTCCATATTTGACCAAAGGAACATATTTTTTGCCAAATAATGGTCAATCTTGAACTTTCAATACATACTCAAAGACTCCTGATGTTATGTCAGCCAAAAAATAAGTCCATATTTGACCCATTGAACATATTTTTGGCCAAATAATGGTCAATCTTGAACTTTCAATACATACTCAAAGACTCCTTATGTTATGTCAGCCCAAAAAATAGTCCATATTTGACCCAAGGAACATATTTTTGGCCAAATAATAGTCAATCTTGAACTTTCTATACATACTAAGAGACTCCTGATGTTACGTCAGCCAAAAAAAAAGTCCATATTTGACTCAAGGAAATATTTTTTTGACAAATAATAGTCAATCTTGAAATTTCTATACATATTCAAAGACTCCTGATGTTACGTCAGCCAAAAAATAAGTCAATTTTTGACCCTGAAGGATAACAAATTTTAAGAATCTATTTTGTTTTAGGTATAAATGATGATTATTGAGTTTCCAGCAGTAGATCCTGCACAACTTGTAAATGAGTCATTGAGACTTTCACCTTTTGTCTTTAATGGCTCTAGGATGGCCCATGGAACCGGAGTTCCTGGCCAGAATCAGCATGTGAATAGTTATGCTGATTCCTAGCTCAGACGTTGAAGCATCACGATGATTGGATTAGCAATACAATAGAGTGTTATATGCTGATTGGTTCTGGAGCAATCCAGATTCAATACAGGTTTTTTCACTAGAGAGAATCAACTCCTCCCTGCTGTCGCTCCACCCCCAGAAGTCTCCACCTCTATGTAATCCCTCCCCCTTAGAAGGTATATAACTTCAATGTATACTGTTTAGATTCAGACTGTTTGAAAGAATTGCAGCCACGCGCAATAAAGAAGAACTTCCAGCTGGTTCCAGTCCTACCTGTCTGGAAGAACAGAGTATGTTTCTTTGGGAGGTGTAAAGTCTGAGACGCATACAGTCCACATGCGGTGTTCCCCAAGGGTCGGTTCTTGGCCCGATTCTATTCATCATCTATACTCTTCCCCTTGGCCACCTAATCAACAGGCATGGAATATCATTTCATTGCTATGCCGATGACACTCAGCTGTATATAAAATCCAACCTCATCCCATCTTCAGCCACTCTGTCATCATTGAGCTCCTGCCTTGAGGAGATTGAGGCATGGATGAAGGCAAACTTCCTACAGCTAAATAGCTCCAAAACGGAAGCTATTTTAGTTGGTACATCACACCAGGTCCAGTCATCACCAATAACCCACATCTCTTTCTCTGGTCAAAACATACCACTATCATCGACAGTCACCAACCTGGGCGTAAGATTTGATGCTCAACTCACATTTGACGCCCACATAAAACATCTGTGTAAGACCTCCTTTTATCACCTAAGGAACATTGCTAAACTCCGTCCCACACTTGGTCTGTCAGATGCTGAAAGGCTTGTACATGCTTTTGTATCCTCGAGGCTGGACTACAGCAACGCTCTCCTCTTTGGGATCCCTGGAAAAAGCCTTCAAAAACTGACAATACATTCAAAACAGTGCTGCAAGGATCCTAATGAGGATAAGGAAATATGACCATATCACTCCCATCCTTCACTCACTCCACTGGCTTCCTGTCTCATACAGGATTAACTATAAAATCATCCTACTTACCCATCAATGCATTCACGGCAACGCACCCCCTTACTTAAAGGAACTACTCACAAAACAAAATTCTTCACGCAACCCTCCGCTCTGGAAACAAAGCATTTCTTCAACCACCCAGAACTAAGCTCCGCACTATGGGGGATCGAGCCTTCTGCTCAGCCGCACCGCAACTTTGGAATTCCCTTCCAGAAAACCTAAGGGCTCCTCAAGCCATAGACTCTTTTAAGAAAGGACTAAAAACCTATCTTTTTAAGCAAGCATTTTTTACTTTTTGCTAACTTTTTATTTTATTTTATTCTTCGCGGTTTTTTAAACTTTGTTTATACTCTGTAGCACTTTGGGATTGTTTTTAACTATGAAAAGTGCTTTACAAATAAAATATATTATTATTATTATTATTATTAACTTCTGCTTGAACGTGATCCAAACATCTCCTGGTATTTGCTTAGAAGAAGGAAAAGTTTCCTACAGTTTTGGTGCCTTGTGACCCGGATAGAGCTACTCACAAAGATCTGACTGAGTTCCAGCTTCCTCCAACCTGAATCCAGCAAGCTCAAACAAAGATCTGCTTTCCAGACTGCATCTTTTGGAATCCAGAGCAAAACTTCCAGCTGAACAAAGCAAGGTCTGGTGAGTGCGACTATCCAAAAGAACCTACAATACCAGTACAAAAGTGTGAGCCTCTGCGCCGTCAGAGAAGCGTTAACTAACAGCTGCAAGTTTTGTTAACTAAGTTATCCTCTAAAGTTTTTCTTTTAGAGATGAAAGTTATCCTCTGTTCTTAGGCAGGGAAGTTTAGCATTACGCTAATATTTTGGGTATCCTCTGTTCTCAGGCAGGGGAAGAATAGCATTACGTGCTAATATTTTGTTTTTGTTGGTATCCTCTGTTCTCAGGCAGGGAAGAATAGCATTACGTGCTATATTTTGTTTTTGTTGGTATCCTCTGTTCTCAGGCAGGGAAGAATAGCATTACGTGCTAATATTTTGTTTTCCTCTACGTTTGCTAGAGGACGGTTATCCTATGTGTAGTCATAGAAGTTTAATCCTCTGTTCAGGCAGGGAAGGTTAGCATTACGTGCTAATATTTTGTTTTTGTTTTCCTCTGTTATTGTAGGCAGGGAAGTGTGAAAGTGTTGGTAATTTGGAAGGTTAACAATAGTTCACAAGTGTACCCTCTTGATCAGAGAAGTTTTAGTGTTTGTTGGTGTGGTGTTGGAAGGTTAACAATAGCTAAGCGGTGTCTGTTGATCAAAGAAGTTTTAGTGTTTTATTATTTTTAGTTTGTGGTAACAAAGAAACATCACAAAATGGTTAGAAAAAATGCTAAGCTGGTTCCCACCACTGAAAAAAATGGTCTAGCAACTCCTTTGTGGTCAGACAGCGAATTCAAATCACTGTTAGGAGTACAAATGAACCTAATAATAACTGAGAAAGTTAGACAAGAACTAGTGCAAAAATATGAGATTCATCCAGACAAGACTTGGTCAATAGATGAGTGTAAAAAGGTTCTTGGAGCAAGTATCCGCAAGAAAAATGTGAAGGGTATAATCTGTTGCCACAGAGAATTGGGTTTAGCACTAGCTACACAGCAGTCTCAGCGTAACTCAGAGCTTGAGGAAGAAAACAAAGAGCTACGAGCTAGAGTTTCCTCTTTGACTAAGAAATTGAACCGCAACAAAGCTATAGGAAAAACTGATGTAGAAGAAGTTAGTCAGCCTGATAACAGTTATCCTGACTTACAAGCTTTCTTTGAAACAGATGTAGCCATCCAATCAGTAACTAATGAGCCTGTAAGTTCTGTAAGAGTATGTGGTGCTAGGAGAAGATCTCAGGGAACTGAGGGAACTGAAAGTGTTCCTCCCAACCCTTCTGTTGTCCAAATACAAACTGTTGCAAAAGCGCTAGGACCAAAAGATATAGAGAGACTATCTCAGAGCTTACCTCCAGCACGCACAAATTTTTCTGAATTTAGAAGGGCATTGGTCAGCAAAATGCGTCTTTACGACATGTGTCTGCCAGAAGTCACACAGCTGATGTCACAAGTTTTAACTGAATCTGAATTCAACAATTTTGAGTCTGCTGTTACTTCTGAACTGCTACATGCCAGTAAAAGTGATTTGAGAGAAGGTGTCTTGAAAATTCTTAAGAATATCCTGGGACCCAAAATAGATTGGTCTAGAATTACTAGCTGTGTACAAAAGAAAGAAGAAACTGTGAGTGAATATACTGAGAGGTTTTGTCAATCATCTGTAACCTACAGTGGAATCGTTGATGACCGTGAAAGGTGTGCTAGATGATAAAGGGACCCCTAGTTCGCATCTGGGCATATGGCCTGGTAGCTGAGTACAGAAGAGCTTTGCCATTCCTAGATCTAACTTGGTCTAACAGAACTCTCAGAAGTAACTTAGAAAGGTTGGCTACATGGGAACGAGATGCTGTTGTTAAAGACAACGTGAGAGTAGCAGCAGCTACATTTAGCACTGCAAACCAAGAAAACAGGTGGTCTAAAAAAGAAGGCAAATGCCACTACTGTGGAAAATTAGGACATTTGGGAAAAAGAGTGTAGGAAGAAGTTGCAAGATACAAAAAGAAATGCTATGCATAATTCTGCTCCTTCTCAGCCTGCTTACAACCCTGAAGCAGTTCCGCAAGTGTCCACTGAAGCTTTAGGACAGCTCGTTCAGGCTCTTCTAAGAGCACAACAAGACCAGGAAAAAAACTAATTGTTGGGGCTGTGAGTAGCTACCTTTCCCCTGTAATCCATCACAATGACAAAAGACTTTTTGTGAAAGGTAGCATAAAAGAGAAAGAGATTGATTTTTTGCTTGATACAGGTGCAGAAATTACAGTAATTCCTACAAAATTGGCTAAAGGTTTAAACATCCCGTACCAGGAAACCAAACTTTGTTTAACTGGCGTAATAGGTGAAGATTCTGTTTTGTATGAAACCCCGCCCATAGAGGTACAATTTGGCCCGAAAACTCTGACTACAAAATTGCTATGTGCTCCATTGAATACAGGTGCCATTTTAGGCATGGATCTCCTGAGACAAGTACATCTAACTTTAGACATGTCCTCAGAATCTGCTAGCATTAAAATTTCCTCAGCACAAGTTTCTACCAATAATGTAATCCCTCCAGAGTATGCTTTCTTACAGAATCATCCAATATGGGCTAAAGACAAAGATGATTGTGGTTTGTTGACAGGTGTAGAACCAGTTAAATTGACAGGGACTCCACCTCCGGTCACCAAACAATATCCGATCAATAAGGAAGCTATACAGGGGATCAAACCTATTGTAGAAAAGTTGCTGACGCAAGGAGTGCTAGTTAAAACCAATAGTCCATGCAATTCACCCATATGGCCCATCAAGAAGTCCAATGCAACATGGAGACTTACAATAGACTATAGAGTAGCCAATAAACATATTGATAAAATCACCCCTCTAGTGGCAGATCCATCTACAATTTGTAATGGCTTACCATTAGATTGTAAGATTTTTTTCAGTAATTGATATGTCTAATGGATTCTTTTCTGTACCGTTGCACTCTGACAGCCAGCCATGGTTAGCTTTCACAGTTGACTATGAACAATACCAGTGGACACGATTGCCACAGGGATTTCAAAACTCCCCAACCATATACCATCAGGCTGTCAGACGTGATTTGTGTGACCCAGAATGTCCGGTAAAACAGTCCACTATGATCCAATATGTCGATGATATTTTGATTGCCTCACAGATCACGAGGTACATCAAACTGAATTGGCAGCATTGTTGGACTATTTGCATAAAAGAGGACACAAATGCAGCTTTCACAAAGCTCAAATTGCTAAAAAGCAAGTCACATTTCTGGGTCAAACAATTGGTGCAGGAAATAGATCCATTACACAGGATCGAGCGCTTTCAGTCAAAACCATACCTCCGCCTACTACCATTAAAACACTCCGCTCATTTCTATGAACAGCAGGTTACTGTAGACCGTGGATTGAAGAATATGCCTCGATTGCTCAGCCTCTCTATGACTTGTTGAAAGGCCATGGTAAAGATTCAGATTCTGTTTGTTTAGAAGAACTTCACCTCAAAGCATTCAATGATTTGAAGAGAGCACTATGTCAAGCACCAGCATTAGGAATTGCCCAATCTGATAGGCCCTTTGTGCTTTATGTCCATGAACACTTAGGTTTCATGACTGCATGTCTAATGCAAGATCATGGGGGGCAGTTTACGCCCAATTCATTACTATTCTGGTAAACTTGACATAGTCGCTCAAGGTATGGGCCCATGCCTCAGAGCAGTACAGGCAGTTCATTTAGCGCTTCAGGCTTCATCAGGAATGGTGTTAGGACAGACTGTAAACGTAAGATGCCCTCACACAGTGTCTGCACTAATGAATCAAGCAAAAGTCACTTCTGTCACTTCCTCTCGTTGGGGAAATTGGTTAACGACCCTCACAGCCCCGAATATTGTTTTACAGCGTGCACCAGTTACGAACCCATCCCTCATGTATGATGTCTGCAATGACTGAAGTTGTGTTAGAGGATGAAGGTGAAATGACTCATGATTGTGTTACGCTTACTTACGCAGCGACAAGTGAAATAGCAGAAACTCCCATAGAGAACTCAGAATTGGAGTTGTTTGTTGATGGTTCCGCTCAAGTTATTGAAGGTAACAGAAGAGCAGGATATGCAGTAACTTCCACCAATGAAGTAGTTGTTTCAGGTCGTCTTCCAGATCATTTTTCAGCTCAAGCTGCAGAACTAGTAGCCTTAACAAGAGCATGCACGCTAGCTTCAGGATCGGTTGCAAATATCTACACAGATTCCAGGTATGCTTTTGGGGTAATCATGATTTTGGTGTCATTTGGGAAACCAGACAGTTTCTAACTTCTGCTGGATCCCCCATTAAGCATGCTGGATTAGTGAAAGATTTAATGTTTGCCATGAAACTTCCAAAGAAATTAGCAGTGATCAAAGGTGAAAGCACATCTCACAACTAACACTGTGGAAGCTAAAGGTAATAATCTTGCAGATGTAGCAGCTAAACAGGCTTGTTCCTATGAGACTGTGCAAGTGTGCTCAGGTAGTGTAGCACAGAAGACAATTCTGCCTCCTGAATCAATCATTGATCTGTACAAAGACGCTCCTTTATATGAAGCATGGACATGGTTAGACAAAGGAGCCACAGTGGATTCATCCGGTTGCTGGACCAAAGGGGGGGAAGTATGTCGCTCCCGAATCACTGTTGCCATATTTGGCTCAACAAATACACAATTTGGGTCACAGTGGTCCAGCAACGATGAATAACAGGTTCTCAAATCAATGGTGGAATCCAAAATTCAGAAATATAGCCACCGAAACAGCCAAGAGATGTGTTACATGTCAGAAAAATAATGATGTACCAGCAGCCACTACACCAGCAGCCACATACCCCAGCTCCACCAGGACCATTTCGTCACCTGCAAGTTGATTACATATCGTTGCCTCGTTGTAAGGGAAAAACTGACGTTTTGGTAGTAATAGACAAGTTCTCAAGATGGGTAGAAGCTTATCCAACAGGGCGTGCTACAGCAACACATACTGCTAAATGTCTTGTCACTGATTTCATTCCCAGATGGGGATTACCAGACAGCATTGACTCAGATCAAGGTACACACTTCACAGGACAGGTAGTCAAGGAAGTGTCTAGAATGTTGAAGATTAAGTGGAATCTACATTGCCCATATAGGCCACAAGCATCAGGACAGGTTGAACGTGCAAACAAAACAATCAAAACC
>JARPMJ010004456.1:2500-25000 GCA_033366665.1 Phoxinus dragarum
TGTGAAGAGGGCATTATACCCCCCCTTAATAACTGAGTGTTTACTTGTCTTTAATAATGCTTTGAGTGTATATTAGTTCGGCTAGTTGTTCTTCTGTGGTGTTTGTAACCCGCAGGCAAACGCTCCTCGTGTCAGTGTTCTTCAGCTGATGGTGTGTGTTTCATGATATTCAGATACAAATACATGTTTTGCAATAAGACTAAATTTGAATGATATCTAAGTTGTTGTTTTTTTTGCATTATTGGAATCAAAATTAGGAATCAATAAGACTCGGAATCGTCTCGATAAGCAGAATCGAAATAAGAATCTGAATTGTTAAACTTCAATGATACCCAACCCTACTCATCATAAATGTGTGTTATGATTTCCAGTAGTAAAGCAGAGAGGCGCATGAGTTTGGAAAGCCGCTGAATGTGTGTGTCACTGATGCTCTTTGTCATCATTCATGAACACACAGCGGCCATTGAGCGCGTCGTTCGTGACGCTCGGTGTGTGTGGATGAAGACTGACACACACTCCGGCTTTCACTGCGGATCCGATGGGATTCTGTGCTTCATCGTTCTTCATCGTGACGTCTGTCAAACTCACGATACACAGAAGAGTTTCCTGCTAGAGGAACTGTGCTGTGTGTGTTCAGCTCGTTTACACCACAGAATCAAACATAGAAAAGATAATTGTGACTTTATCTTGCAATTCGGACTTTATAACTCATATTTTTGTGTTTATATACTCTATAAATCTTAATTGTGTGTTTATATACTCTATAAATCTTAATTGTGTGTTTATATACTCTATAAATCTTAATTGTGTGTTTATATACTCTATAAATCTTAATTGTGTGTTTATATACTCTATAAATCTTAATTGTGTGTTTATATACTCTATAAATCTTAATTGTGTGTTTATATACTCTATAAATCTTAATTGTGTGTTTATATACTCTTACTCGTATTTTTGAGTTTATATACTATAACTCCTAATTGTGTGTTCATATTCTCTATAACTTGTATTTTTGAATTTATATTCTCTCTATAACTCATATTTTCAAGTTTACGTACTCTAACTCATAATTGTGACTTATAGACTCTATAACTACTATTTTTGAGTTTATATTCTCTATAACTCATTGAGTTTATAAACTTTATAACTCGTAATTGTTTAAATATTAAATTGCACATTTTGATCGATATAAATGTAAGATTGTAAGTTATAAAGTCTGAATTGCGAGATTTAAACTCAATTCTGAAAAAAGTCACAATTCTGAAAAAAAGTCACAATTCTGACTTGTTTATTCCGTGGCGTAAACAATCTTCCATAGTATTGTGACGGTTACAGTGTTTCTGTCTAGAGATTCATCAACACTGTATTAATGACGGCACATGATGAAATGGTGTGTGTGTGTGTGTGTGTGTCGTGAGTATAGTGTTGGTCACATGACCCTCCTCCAGCACAAAGATTCTTGTATCTCGACTAGAGACGCTTGAAATCGATTAGGGATCGAGTCTCAGCGATCACATGTTCCACACACACACACACACACACACACACACACACACACACACACAACAGAACTTCTGAAACCTGAAAACTCAAATCAAAACAAAGAAATTATTTTTGAGCTACTTTTAGGATTATTGTTTTTTTTGTGTGTGTTTACATTATTTACATTATGAGGAAATAATACAAAAAAATATTTAAAAACATTTTAGTATTATAAATACTATTTTATAAATTAAATATAATATGCATTATTGTTCAAATGTTTGGAGTCAATACGATTTGAAAGAAATCAATACTTTTATTCATCAAGGACGCATTAAATTGATATAAAGTGACAGTAAAGACATTTATAATGTTACAAAAGCTTCTATTTCATATAAATGTTTTTATTTGATTTCTATTCATCAAAGAATCCACAGTTTCCACACTATTTTTTAAACACCGATAATAATAATAATAATCATAAATGTGTCTTGATCATCATATTATACTGAGTTCTGGAGGATCATGTGACACTGAAGACTGGTGTAATGATGCTGAACATTCACAGGAATAAATTACACTTTACTATATATTCACATATATTCAGATATTGAAATTGGAGTAATATTTCACAATATTACTGATCACAGTAATGAGATTTTAGGGAAAAATGTGAAAATGTCAAGTCATCTTCATTTATATAGCGCTTTAACTATATAGATTGTTTCAAAGCAGCTTTGATGTGATGGGTCAAAACATGGTCCTAAAATGTAATATTTTATATAATCATTTTTTTTAATAATATATTAAATTCTTATTTTATTTTGATCTGTAGACTGAGTTTGCTGTGTTTTTGGGGATTATGTTCCTGTTCAGAGACTCAATAGAGAGCAGAAACCCTGCTGAGTCAGAGCTGTCAATCACACACTCCTGTGGGGGGGGGCGGGGCTCTGATTGGCTGAGTCAGTGTGTGTGGGCGTGTCTCTGGACCTCCTGTGGATCCCGTGGGAGGTGTGTGTGTGTGTGTGGAGCGTGACGGGCCGCCAGCGTGGGCTCTTTGTTGTGTTTCCTGGACGAGCGACGGACCGTCCTCACTCACTACACTCAACATGACCGTGTGTGTGTGTGTGTGTGTGTGTGTTTACTTTAATTAAACGCCAGAGGAACATGTAATTAAAGCACCTGAGAACTAGGCTGTTCGGCCGCAGAATGAGCTTATGCCAGAAGCTGTGTGTGCGAGTGAGTGTGTGAGAGTGTGTGTGTTTGAGTGTGAGAGAGAGTGCGAGTGTGTGTGCGCGAGTGACCAAAAAAGTTTCTTCTACATTCTTAAAAAAAGGTTCCAAAACAAAAGGGTGTTTTTGCAGCGTCCATTTTCAGTGATGAGTTTATAAAAGTGAATACAATTTAATAACATTTCTTTCACTGTAAAGGTTTTGTGCATCGGAACGGTTCTGTGATGTTAAAGGGTCTTCATGATGTGTGTGTGTGTGTGTGTGTGAGAGAGTGCAGAAGTGTGTGTGTGTGTGTGTGTGTGTGAGTGAGATGTGAGAGTGCAGATGTGTGTGTGTGTTGTGAACTGTTATTCTTGAGATCTGAGTCTCCGAACACAAAAGCACACACACACACACACACACACTGGGTTATTTTAAAACACAGATTATTTTGAGAGTGACTCGACGTTCTGAAGATTAAAACTAACCCAGATCTTCATCATCCTCCTCTTCCTCCGGCGGATCGTTCTCTCGTTACTGATGTCTCTGAGCGGCTCCGTTTGCATGATAATGTCAGCAGCTGTGTGTGTGTGTGTGTGTGTGTGTGTGTGGTGTGTGTGTGTGTGTGGTGTGTGTGTGTGTGTGTGTGTGTGTGTGTGTGTGTGGTGTGTGTGTGTGTGTGTGTGTGTGTGTGAGATGGCCTCCGTCATTCAGTGCGTGACCTTCCATTCATCTGTGAACTATAGACTCAACTGTGTGTGTGTGTGTGTGAGAGAGAGAGAGTGTTATAAACACTCACACACACACACACACTCAGACTTACACAGACTCACACACACACACACACCACACACACACACACACACACACACACACACACTCACACTCACACTCTCTCTCTCTCTCAATATATATATATAAGAGAGAGTGTGTGTGTGTGTGTGTGTGTGTGTCTCTGTGTCTGTGAGTGAGTGTTATAAGCGCACACACACACACCCCTGAATGAAACGGACCAATCAGAGCGCAGTATGCATATCACTGTCGGCTACATGTGAAATGCTGAGCGCTCCATCAGTGCGAGAGAATAACAAGTTCACATTTTAAAGTATCAACAGGGTTTATAAAACAAATGTAAGTTTTTAAAGCTGTTTCCTCTTAAATCTGCACAACTGTGGCGGCGCAGACTTCGGTTTGCAGAAAACACATTATTGTTTGACTCTTGGCTTCCACTGATGATGAATGTTCAGCATTACACATGTGACACAGTGATGCGCATATTTGCATACTGCGCTCTGATTGGTCCTTCCAAGTCTAAACCCTAAACACACATTCACACTGTAACGTTACAATCTGTGCGGTAGAAATATAGAAAACGTGACTCATATTTAATAAATCTGCATCAAATCTCAATGGCAGATGTAATCTGAGACCAGTAACACGTTCTCATTGATGACTTTGCAGGATGTTCAAATTCATTTGTTAGATCTAATGACATGCACATCAAATTTACATATTCAAATACAAGATGATGAGCGCAGAAACATCGTGAGCTCATGAATATTCAAAAGCTCTTGGATTCGGACATTAATATTCGCTGTTCTTCTGGACTGTACAACTGACCGTCTGGATCTTGTGAACGCATTACACACGTCTCAGCGTTTAACTCCGGTTAATGATATACTGCAGTGTGTGTTCTGATTGGTTCATCGATGCACACGAGGGCGGAGCAACCTGTGATGATGTCACTCTCTCACGACTCTCTATAGACGTAATGATTTTAATATTGTAAAAACTATATATTCTATATATACTCGCACACACACACACACACACACACTCACTCGCACACACACTCACTCGCACACACACTCACTCGCACACACACTCACTCACTCACTCGCACACACTCACTCACTCGCACACACACTCACTCACTCACACACACACTCACTCGCACACACACACACTCACTCGCACACACACACACTCACACACACACTCACTCACTCGCACACACACTCACTCACTCGCACACACCACTCGCACACACACTCATTCGCACACTCACTCACTCACTCACTCACACACTCACTCACTCACACACTCACTTACTCACACACTCACTCACTCACTCACTCACTCGCTCACTCACTCACTCACTCACACACACATTCACTCACTCACACTCACTCGCACGCACACTCACTCATTCACTCACTCACTCTCACACTCACACTCACTCACTCACACACTCACTCACTCACTCTCACACTCACACTCACTTACTCACACACTCACTCACTCACTCACTCACTCGCTCACACACCACTCACTCACACACACATCACTCACTCACACCACTCCACCACACTCACTCATTCACTCACTCACTCTCACACTCACACCACTCACTCACACACTCACTCACTCACTCACACACTCACTCACTCCACACTCACACCACTCACTCACACACTCACACCCACTCACTCACACACTCACTCACTCGCACACTCCCACTCACCTCACTCACACACTCACTCACACACTCACTCACTCACTCACACACTCACCACTCACACTCACCTCACTCGCACACACACTCATTCGCACACTCACTCACTCACTCACTCACACACTCACACACTCACTCACTCGCACACACATTCACTCACCCTCACACTCACTCGCACGCACACTCACTCATTCACTCACTCACTCACCTCACTCACTCACTCACTCACTCACTCACTCACTCACTCACACACTCACACACACACTCATTCGCACACTCACTCACTCACTCACTCACTCACACACTCGCACACTCCACTCACCCACTCACTCACACACTCACTTACTCACACACTCACACACTCACCACTCACTCGCACACACATTCACTCATTCACTCACTCACTCACACTCACTCGCACACACACTCACTCACACACTCACACACTCACTCACACACTCACTACTCACACACTCACACACTCACTCACACACTCACTTACTCACACACTCACACACTCACTCACTCGCACACACATTCACTCATCACTCACTCACTCACTCACTCGCACACACACCACTCCACACACTCACACACTCACTCACACACTCACTTACTCACACACTCACACACTCACTCACTCACACACTCACTTACTCACACACTCACACACTCACTCACTCACTCGCACACACATTCACTCATTCACTCACTCACTCACACTCACTCGCACACACATTCACTCACTCACACACACACTCACTCACTCACACACTCACTCAATCACACTCACACACTCACTCGCTCACTTACTCACTCGCACACACATTCACTCATTCACTCACTCACTCGCACACACACTCACTCACTCACTCACACACTCACACACTCACTCACTCGCACGCACGCACACTCACTCACACTCACTCGCACACACACTCACTCACTCACTCACACACTCACTCAATCACACTCACTCACACACTCACTCGCTCACTTACTCACTCGCACACACACTCACTCATTCACTCACTCACTCTCACTCACACACACACACTCACTCGCACACACACTCACTCGCACACACACTCACTCACTCACTCACTCACTTACTCACACACTCACTCACACACTCACTCACTCACTCACACTCACTCGCACACACACTCACTCACTCACTCACACACTCACACACTCACTCACTCACTCTCACTCACTCACACACACACACACTCACTCGCACACACACTCATTCGCACACTCACTCACTCACTCACTCACTCACTCACACTCACTCGCACACACACTCACTCACTCACTGACACACTCACACACTCACACACTCAATCACACTCACACACTCACACACTCACTCGCTCACTTACTCACTCGCACACACACTCACTCATTCACTCACTCACTCTCACTCACTCACCACACACACACACACACTCACTCGCACACACACTCACTCGCACACACACTCACTCGCACACACACTCACTCGCACACACACTCACTCGCACACACACTCACTCGCACACACACTCACTCGCACACACACTCACTCGCACACACACTCACTCACTCGCACACACACACTCACTCACTCGCGCACAAACTCACTCACTCGCGCACACACTCACTCACTCACTCACTCACACTCACTCACTCACACACACACACACACACACACTCACTCGCACACACACTCACTCGCACACACACTCACTCGCACACACACTCACTCGCACACACACTCACTCGCACACACACTCACTCGCACACACACTCACTCACTCGCACACACTCACTCACTCGCACACACACACACTCACTCACTCACTCGCGCACAAACTAACTCACTCACACACACACTCACTCACTCGCACACACACTCACTCACTCGCACACACACTCACTCGCACACACACCACACACTCACTCGCACACACACACACACTCACTCGCACACACACACACTCACTCACACACTCACTCACTCGCACACACACTCACTCACTCGCACACACACTCACTCGCACACACACTCACTCGCACACACACTCACTCGCACACACACTCATACGCACACTCACTCACTCACTCACTCACACACTCACACACTCACTCACTCGCACGCACACTCACTCATTCACTCACTCACTCACACTCACTCGCACACACACACACTCAATCACTCACTCACACACTCACACACTCACTCGCTCACTCACTCACTCGCACACACACTCACTCACTCACTCGCACACACACTCATTACTCACTCACTCACTCACTCACTCACTCGCACGCACGCACACTCACTCACTCACACTCACTCGCACACACACTCAATCACTCACTCACTCACTCACACACTCACTCGCTCACTCACTCGCACACACACTCACTCACTCACTCACTCACTCACTCACATCACTCACTCACACACACTCACTCACACACTCACTCACACACCACTCACTCACACACTCACTCACTCACTCACCCACTCACTCACCACACACCACTCACTCACACACTCACACACTCACTCACTCACTCACTCACTCACTCACTCACACACTCACTCACTCACTCACACACTCACTCACTCACTCACTCACTCACTCACACACTCACTCACTCACTCACTCACTCACTCACACACTCACTCACTCACCACACACTCACTCACTCACTCACCACTCACTCACACACTCACTCACTCACTCACTCACTCACTCACTCACTCACACCACACACTCACACACTCACTCACTCACTCACACACTCACTCACTCACTCACCACACTCACTCACTCACACACTCACACACTCACACACTCACTCACTCACTCACACACTCACTCACTCACTCACACCACTCACACACTCACACACTCACTCACTCACTCACTCACCTCACTCACTCACCACTCACACACTCACTCCACACACACTCACTCACTCACCTCACTCACTCACTCACTCACACACTCACTCACTCACTCACACACTCACTCACACACTCACTCACTCACTCACCACACACACACTCACTCACTCACTCACTCACTCACTCACACACTCACTCACTCACTCACTCACTCACACACTCACTCACTCACTCACACACTCACTCACACACTCACTCACTCACTCACTCACTCACACACTCACTCGCACACACACTCACTCACTCACTCACTCACTCACTCACTCCACACACACACATCACTCACTCACTCACTCACTCACTCACTCACTCACACACTCACTCACTCACTCACTCACTCACTCACTCACTCACTCACACACTCACACACTCACTCACTCACTCACACACTCACTCACTCACTCACACACTCACTCACTCACTCACTCACACACTCACACACTCACTCACTCACTCACACACTCACTCACTCACTCACTCACTCACTCACACACTCACACACTCACTCACTCACTCACTCACTCACTCACTCACACACTCACTCGCACACACACTCACTCACTCACTCACTCACTCACTCACACTCACTCACTCACACACTCACTCACACACTCACTCACTCACTCACTCACTCACACACTCACTCACTCACTCACTCACTCACACACTCACTCACTCACTCACTCACTCACATCACACACTCACTCACTCACCACACACTCACTCACACACTCACTCACTCACTCACTCACTCACACACTCACTCGCACACACACTCACTCACTCACTCACTCACTCACTCACTCACTCACTCGCACGCACACAAACACACACACACATCATCAGGTTATCGATGACGTCGTCGGGTTATTGATGACGTCATCGTGTTATTTATGACATCGTCGGGTTATTGATGACGTCGTCGTGTTACTGATGATGTCATCGTCAGGTTACTGATGACATCGTCGGGTTACTGATGACGTCGTCGGGTTACTGATGACGTCGTCGGGTTATTGATGACGTCGTCGGGTTATTGATGACGTCGTCGGGTTATTGATGACGTCGTCGGGTTATTGATGACGTCGTCGCGTTATTGATGACGTCGTCGGGTTATTGATGACGTCGTCGTGTTATGGATGACGTCGTCGGGCTGATGTGGTGTGCATTGATGGTGATATCGGTGACTGATCCGCTTCTTCTTCTCCTCCTCAGAGCGCGGCTGCGTTCCGGGTGACGTTACTGGACGACGAGCGCATGCTGATGTCGCTGGACTCTGATGACGTGAGGCCTGACGTGTCGGTGTACGCGGTGCGAGTGTCCGGAGAGCCACACACACACACACTGATGTTCCCGCGGCCCGCCGACGCTCACACGCTCCCGCCGCCGCTAGAGTTCAACGCCTCGTATCACGGCCTGTGTTACTCCATCAGTCTGATGATCGGGAACCACAGCGCGTCCAGAGCCGCCACAACCGTCGCTGTGATGACCAGTGAGACAGCTGTCAATCATCCATCCAGAGAAATCCATTCATATATAACATAATCCTAGAGAAAGAAATCAAATAAAAAAATATTTATATAGAAATTAGTAAATAAATAACTATGTTATTCATTATTTAATTAAAATAGGCAGTAATAATTAACAAATAAAAATAAAATATTTTGTAAATAATAATAATAATTCAAATAGGCAATAATAATGAATAAATAATAAAACATTAAATTATTTAATTAAATCAAATAATTTAATATAAATTAAATGTATAATTATAAATAAATGAAAACCTATGAATTAAATAATAAATTAATAAATAAAAATAGTAAAGTAGTTAAAATACACAATATCGATTAATAAATAAACATAAAACATTTATAAGTAAATCAGTTAATAAATAACCATACTAATAATAATTATTAATTAATTAATTAAAATAGCCATTAATAATTAACAAAAAATTTAAAATGTATAAATAAATTCGTACATAACCTCATAATCAAAAAAGCTAATAATAATGAATAAAAAATGTAACATTTATAAATAAAATAAATAAATGAGTACAAATAATAAATAAAAGTTCATGGTAAAATATATAAATAAAATGGTAATATTGATATATAATTGAAAATATAAATTAATAACTAAATAAATAATGAAAATAAGGTTATTTATTAAATATTAAATAAATTAAATCAACAAAACAGTTATTAATTAATTATAAATATAAATATATATATATATATATATATATTTTATAATGAATTAATTTACTGTTTTGTTTATTCACATATTATATATATATATATTACATTTTAAATATGCAGTAATTAATAGTATTTGTTATATTGTGTGTGTGTGTGTGTGTGTGTGTGTGTGTGTGTTCAGGGCCTCTTCCTCTAGACAGTGTTGAGGTGTCTGATTACGGGCCGTCTCCAGAGAGCGCTGTGGTGTTCGAGATGCGTTCCCCGGACCGGAGTGTGTTCAGCCGAGTGAACATCAGCTTCAGCGAGGGCCGCCAGCAGCGCTACATGCTCTATAAAGGTGCGTCTCCTCGCGACTTCAGCAGGATCGGCGGATCGATCCTCAACCCTACTCTTCATCTCTCTCTCTCTCTGCAGAGTTCCAGCAGGGCAGGACGGTGTTCAGGCACTGGCTGTCGGGTGTGTGTTACAGCAACATCTCCTTCCAGCTGATCTCGGAGGCCACGGTCAACAAGAGGCCGATGGTCAGCCGGAGCCCGGTCCTCCTCGAGCCCCGCCAGCACCGCACCGGTACCTCATCATCATCATCATCATCATCACATGACCTTTAGTTAGTCACTGAACGAGGTCACGAGCTGTTAATTATTGATGGAAACTCTCCGGATTCACAGCAAGACGCTAATTATCCTAACCCGTCGAGAGACTAATGAGCGAGGACCAGTGTTTCGCTTCAAGAAAATCCGGTTTTTATTTTAACTCATTATTTCCCACAAACTCACATTACTGTCATTTTAAAGACAAACTAGACTCAGAAATATAATGATTTTATTCACAATAATATTTTATAGCAAATATATTAATAAATACATTATTTAAATAAATTACTATATGACAGTAACTGTTGAAAAACTCAAACTAAAATGTGCTCAATTGTCATTCAAAATAATATCATGAAATGAACATGAATAATTTAATTTGATTATTATTTATTTAAATTAATATTTTATTGAATCTTTTTTATTTTATTATCTTTTAGATTTTGTATACTACGTTTGGTTTAATCTGACAATATTAAAAACTAAAATTATACATTGAATAAATAAATGGTGAAATCACTTTTGTACAAAATATTGTCATATTCAAAATATGTATTTGAAATATAAAAAAATAAATAATAATAATTAAATAATTACACTTTATTTTTTACAATTATTCAGTGCTTAAGAATACATTGAAAATATGTATTTGAAATATAATTGAACAGTTTTTCCTCAATAATTACTTTTTGTTTGAGTAATCAATGATAAATGATGCGTTCTGTCTGCAGTCCCAAACCCTCCTCTCAACGTGTCCCTCAAAATCCTCCAGCTCAGCGGATCTGACCCGCACGCGGCCGTTCTGAAGGCGTCCCACAATGCATCATTCCTCCGCAGGACACGTGACGTCCCTTCAACCGAAGAACAGGAAGGGGCGGAGCCTGATGAGGTGGGCGTCACCCAAACACCCCTGAACGAGTCCGTAACCGACGGCAACAGCAGCACAACCGAACCCACACATGACAACAGCACTGAGCCTCTGTGGGCGGGGCCTATGGGAAGCCCCGCCCCCACCGGGGAGGAGGAGGAGTTTGTCAACGCAGTGCTTCCAGAATACGAGGACTCGAACGAGCCGGGTTCAGCCATGGATGTGAACTTTGACCCCAGAGTGAGGCTGGATGTGACCTTTGACCCCAGAGTGAGGCCCAATCCGCTGTCGGTCCTGCTGGAGCTGCGCTGGTCTCCGCCGGCGACACACACCTCGTTCGACGGGTTTAACATCTACATCTACCGCGACGGTGAGAAGAATCTCTCGTGAATGAATAATTAAACCGCTTCACTTTTACACTGTTAATAGAAGTATTTCAAGCAGCAAATGCCCTCAGTCATTAGTGGAAACACGTGTGTGTGTGTGTGTGATCAGGGAACTCCACGGAGACGGCCACGGTTGATGAACACACACACGAGTTCTTCAGCGAACTGTCGGAACCAGGAACGTATCGGGTTCGGGTCGCAACACTCAGCTCGAGCGGAGACTGTGAGGCCCGAGAGAGTTCTGCCGACACCGGGGTCACCTTCTACCTCAGTATGACCCCCGACACACACACACGCACACACACACACACACACACACACACACACACACACACACACACACACACACACGCCATACAGCCTACAGAGGGTGCAGAGGTGACTTTTGTGTGTTTGTGTGTGCGCGTGTGTGTGTGTGTGTGTGTGCAGGCCCGCGGGGCGAGTGGATGGAGCAGCCTCAGGAGTGTCCTCAGGCGGTCAGTGTGAAGATGTTGGACTCGAGCACGGCTAGCGTCTCCTGGGCTCCGGCGACTCGCAGGTACAACGGGAGCCTGATCTCAGTGCTGTCGCTCACCTGTCTGAGGCCCAGCGTCAGCCAGCGCATGGAGAACACCTACTGCTCACAGGTGCTGCCCGCAGTACATACTCAAGTGTAGTGTGCATGCTGTATATACTGTGCTCGTTTATTTAAGTATAGAGTGTGCTCGTTTAAGCATATAGTGTGCTCGTTTATTTAAGTATAGAGTGTGCTCGTTTAAGCATATAGTGTGCTCGTTTATTTAAGTATATAGTGTGCTCATTTAAGTATATAGTGTGCTCGTTTATGTAAGTATATAGTGTGCTTGTTTATTTAAGTATATAGTGTGCTCATTCAAGTATATAGTGTGCTGTTTATTTAAGTATATAGTGTGCTCGTTTATTTAAGTATATAGTGTGCTCGTTTATTTAAGTATATAGTGTGCTTGTTTAAGTATATAGTGTGCTCGTTTATTTAAGTATAATGTGCTTGTTTAAGTATATAGTGTGCATACTGTACATACTGTGCTCGTTTAAGTATATAGTGTGCTCATTGAAGTATATAGTGTGCATGCTGTACATAGTGTGCTAATTTTTGCAGTATATAGTGTGCATGCTGTATATAGTGTGCATGCTGTACATAGTGTGCTCATTTAAGTATATAGTGTGTATGCTATACATAGTGTGCTAATTTTTGCAGTATATAGTGTGCATGCTGTACATAGTGTGCTAATCTTTGCAGTATATAGTGTGCATGCTGTATATAGTGTGCATGCTGTACATAGTGTGCTCATTTAAGTATATAGTGTGCATGCTGTACATAGTGTGCTCATTTAAGTATATAGTGTGCATGCTGTACATAGTGTGCTAACTTTTGCAGTATATAGTGTGCATGCTGTATATAGTGTGCATGCTGTACATAGTGTGCTCATTTAAGTATATAGTGTGCATGCTGTACATAGTGTGCTCATTTAATTAAGTATATACTATATAGTGTGCATGCTGTACATAGTGTGCTCATTTTTGCAGTATATAGTGTCCATGCTGTACTCGTTTAAGTATATAGTGTGCATGCTGTACTTGTTTAAGTATATAGTGTGCATGCTGTACATAAGGTTCTCATTTTCATAGTGTGCTTATTTTTTTGCAGTGTATAGTGTGCATGCTGTACATGCTCGATTTTTAACCAGATACATCAATCAATGCAAATGTTATCAACATCAACCAAAGCTGCATCTGTTTATTTTTATTTATTATTTATTTATATTTACACGACAAATGCATATCTTGAATTGGGACTGCATGATTTGGGGGGGGGGAAATCTAATTGCCTGAGCAGAAGTAAACATGTGACCTGCTCTCCTGTCTCTCATAGGAGAATCTCACCAGTGACATCATCAGCAGCCTGACTCCAGGCGCCCAGTACAGAGTGGTGGTTTATCACACTAACGGCCCGCTCGTTAGTCCCGCCTCTGAACCCGTCATCATTGATATAGGTTAGTAACTTTTCTGCTCGGTTTGTAGAAGCATACTAATGTTTCTACTCTATAGTGTGCATGCTGTACATAGTGTGCTCATTTTTAATAGTGTGCTTATTTAAGTATATAGTGTGCATGCTGTACATAGTGTGCTCATTTTTAATAGTGTGCTTATTTAAGTATATAGTGTGCATGCTGTATATAGTGTGCAAATGTGCATGCTGTGCTCATCTTTCGGAAAAACACTGGAATAATAGTTTAACACAGATTGGCCCATCAGGTTGAGTTTCACTGTCATGTAAGATCAGGAAGCTCCGCCTCCTGTGACTCATCTGTGCTCTGTGATTGGCTAATCCTCTGTCAGAGCCGACGGGTGTTCGTGATCTGGTGGTTTATCCTCTCAGTCCCAGCGCCGTGATCCTCAGCTGGCAGCGCCCGTATAACGTGGCCTTCCGGAAGTACGTACTTCAGACGTTCTTCTTCAACTCGGCCACGCAGACGTCCCAGTGGACGACCTACTACGAGATCGCCGCCACCGCCTCCGTCATCGCCTCTGTGGTAAACACCGAAACACCACACTTTTCATTTACATGATTTATTTTGAGATCGTATGAGTTTGTTCTGCATGTACGCTAGCGCTGTCAAAATGTCTGAAAAGCTCAATTCAAATTTCAAATTTCCTGCAGTGTGTAATATTTAGGAGGATCTGTTGACAGAAATTCAATATCATAAACATAACTATGTTTTCAGTGGTATATAAAGACCTCACATAATGAACCGTTATGTTTTTATTACCTTAAAATGAGCTATGTTGTTCTTCATGATAAGAAGCGCTGAAGTCAGCGAATAAAACACTGACACAATGATGAACGAGTAACAATAATATTCGCAATAACATCGTTTTACTGAATAATTAAGTAAACATAATTTCTTAATTTATCTTTGTAAATTTAACTGGCAACTCTCTGCTGTCTGAGACGACGACATCACTTCCTGTCGGCCACCGTAACTTCTGTTGGGTGCAGTTCACAACCACACCACTAGATGCTGCTAAAAACTACACACTGCACCTTTAAATATTAGCAAAATTTGAATTATATTCGAATTCCAAAGGCAATACTTAATATTAGAGGAAAAAAGTATTGTATTGTCTCCTATGCCCACAAGAGGGCGCAAGCGAGTGCAATATAAACCAAATCAAGCATTGTATCTTTTATTAAAATTAAATGACATTCACTTTTTAAAGTGCATTAACTTTTGAAACAATTGTTCTAACAAAAACACACCGTGTCAGTGACGTCATCATCGTGTCTCGCGCATCTTGACACACCAAAAATTTTAATGGATTCGAATGTGCAGTTTTTTTTTTTTTTCGCTGAATATTCTCATTTTTGTTTGACAGCCCTAATGTACACACAGTTTTAGTTTTATATGTGCGGGTCTTAAAAACGTCTTTAATGTGTGTGTTTTAAAGCCTGCAGACATGATCGCTCTGCCTTTATTTAGGGTTGTGAGTCAATAATGACAGAAGTCTCGTTCCTGTAATCAGGCAATTAACCAGTAGAGATGGGTAATTATGATGCATGCTGAGTCACGGCTGAGATGTGAGAAATTATTATAATCATATTTAATGACACGCCACAGCGTCTCGCGTTCATAGCACGACTGAGGATGAAAACACGGTTCCAACGAGGTCAGAGTCTCTAATTAAATCAGCGTGAGATCCTGCAAAGGTCAGACGCTGGGACATCAGACTAATGGGCCGTTGATGATCCGGTGGAGAGACAGACTCACAGGAGACTCCAAATTATTCCAGCAACAACACCACACACGGCCACATCAATCACAAATCACAGCCAATCAGAAGAACCTGTGGGCGGAGTCTCTCTGCAAGCGCACTACACTCGCAACCTAATCAATCTCAGCCAATCAGAAGAGTGTGTGGGCGGAGTCTCTGCAAGCGCACTGCACTCGCAACCTAATCATTCAGTTTAAATTTAGTTAAAGTTTTAGTAATTTGGTTGTGCGTTTTTGTCTTTTGTTTTTCATTTTATATATATATATATATAGTTTTTATTAAGTTTTAGTTAATTTAGTTGTAGTTATTTAAGTTATTTCAACTTAAAGCAATGAAAATAATAAATGTTGTCCTGGCAACTAGCTGAAATAAATTAAGTTTACATTTTTATCTATATATATACACTTTTTTTTTTTTTTACAGGTAATGTTTATTTTATTTCTATTAATTGCATTTTTTATGGTTTTAGCTTCAGTTTTAGGTACCAATAACAACCCTTGAACCCTGGTCATAGAATACACTTATTTTGTTCTTGTTCCCTTTAATTTATTTTCAGTGTCTGAGGTGAATTGTCCATTGTCACCAATGGTGGAGTTGAATGTCCAGCTCCTCCTCTCTGGACATAGTGGGTGGAGCTTGAAGGTCCAGCCCCACCTCTATGGACATAGTGGGTGGAGCCTGAATGTCCTATCCCTACCCTATCCCTACACCTAACTAGGTCAAGCTCCACCCATTAGGTCCGGAGAGGAGGAGTGCACGTCTGCAGTGAGCACCGCTTGCTTTTATCGAGTGTCATCATCATTTTCCCGTTCCCTGAATCGATTCTCTCGTATGCCACAGAGAGTGACGGATCTGCTGCCGGCCTGGTATTACAACTTCCGTGTGACGATGGTGACGTGGGGCGATCCGCCTCTGAGCTGCTGCGACGGCTCCACCGCGAGCTTCGTTACAGGTGCGGCCACATCACACCAGTCAATTCATGTTTATTTCTACAGTGCTTTTCACAATACACATCATTTCAAAGCAGCTTTACAGAGAGTGCAAGAGTCCATAGTACAGTTTACAGTTTCTGTTATCAGAGGAAACTAAGTTATGCATTTCAGAGTTTTGATTGGCCGTTGTGTTCATGCGCTCATCAGAAATGTCTGTGATTGGCTACAACGATCCGCGCTTCAAAAACATGTTCTAAATATACATCAGTGAGGCTCTCCAGTGAGCGCTTGCACACACACACACACACACACATACACACACACATGCGAGCGTTTGAAAGCAGGACTGGTCCGCTGATTAGATGTCTACTTGTGCTTTCAAACACTTTTCAAACATATATATATGTATCCGCTCTGGAGAAAACGGTGATGTCATCGTCCAGCTCAGCTCAGTTCTCATATAATGCTGTCAATGCAGGAGATCAATAATATTAAATTGAATGTCCCAATGGCAACAAAGGAGAAAAAGGCGACTGGCCAGAAAGAACACTTTCAAACGCTCCCGTTCGCTGATCATTGTAGCCAATCACAGACCAGATGAGCTCGTGAACACGATGGCCAATCAGAGGTGCTTATGATTCCGCTCAAAGCCTCACATTTTTAATGTACATACTTCACCTGGTAGTGAAGTCGTTACTTTAGACAACACTAGATCACCTGTCAGTAGAAGCTTGAACATCTGAAAAGTTCTCCACACTAAAAACATTCTTTAAAATTCGATTCTGCTTTTCGAGCATAAAAAATCTCCAGTTCTTCTATATCAGTGTCAGTGTTTCTGAACTCCTGAAACGCCTCCACTGTAGTCTTCAATATTCCTCATTATAATAATGAATGCGCAGAATAAAGGGGCGGGGCCTGGTTGAGTTAGTCAGTAGTGTGTTAAACTGGCGGTTATGGTAAGGGGCGGGACATTTCCCAAACACACTCGAAGCGCTCGACCAATCACAACACACTGCTCCAGCCGACCAATCAGAGCACAGTGTGCTTTTCAGAAGGAGGGGCTTCATAGAGACAGGAAGTAAACAGAGCGTTACTGACAGACTGGGAAGAGAGGAGCCGCAACACTGGAGAACATGAGGAGAATATATGTCGATCCTCCATTAATAACCTCTGGTGTGTCCACAGCTCCTGAAGCTCCTCACATCTCCTCGGTGGAATACTCTCACGGGACGCTGTACGTGCGCTGGAGCTACGGGGATCTGTTCACCGACCTGTCGCACTCGCGCATGTTACACTGGCAGGTGAAGGCGGAGGGCCGGAAGGGCTCCCGGAGACGCTACGCCATCGACGTGAGTCCTCAACGCTACACGTGAATATTGAACTATATCCGTTCTTGTCTTTATTTGACGAACTTTCATGACCTTTTTTGATCCACTTCACATTTTGACTACAGTATATACACGCATGTTGGTGCTTTTATATATACAAATTAATTACACACACACACACACACATTTACGGCGGTCACGTGAGGGTAAAACACTTCTTCTGGGGGTTTATCAGCTCTGGCTCATGAGGTTCACCCTCGAGCGACGTCACTGTGTCGTTAGCCGCTAATGAATCCAATTACCAGACACACATATTTATCTAACGCACCGCCAACGTTTCATTAGCGATGTGTAAATGTTTCCAGACGCGCACCAGCGACACCTCGAGAGAGAAGATTCGTGTTCTCGAGCCTTTCTGATGAACTCTGGTTTATTTAGTCAACGATTAATCACATCCAAAATAAATGTTTCTGCTGTGTATGATTATTTTGTGTATATATAAATGCACATGTATGTATATATTTATAGAAATATTTGTAATTACAAATATTTACAATAATTATTTATACTGTATATATATTTATATAAAATGTATATATATGTATATTTATATGTGTATATATATGTATTTATATGTGTATGTATAAATATATGTTTTATATACAAATACTTTTATTTTATTTTATATGTGTGTGTATTTATATACAGAGTACACACACATATATTATGTAAACACACACTTTTATTTTGGATGTGATTAACCGTTGCGTATTATATTGTGTTGTTAATTCTACAGAACTATAGTATTAGTAGTAGTGCTTGGTACTATTAATCGCATCCAAAATACAGTAACAGTTTGTTTACATAATATATGTGTGTGTCTGTGTATAATTAATTTGTATATATAATGTTACGGCACAGTGAGGATCTGATTATTTACTGTGAGATTTTCTTCCTCATTATTAAAGTTTAAAGGAGAACTCCGGCGCAAAATGAACCTTTGGTCTAATTACACATTGTTACCTAGTCAACCGTTATCTGAGATTTGTTTTCATGATTATCGAATGTAAATAGTTTTATCTCTAAAAACAGTTTAGCCTATAACGCTAGTATAACGCTAGTATATGGGGCGTAGAGTAATGACAAATAAAAATCGCTTGTTAATCCCACTAACAAGGCTCAAAATAGCCCCACACTAACACGGTAGCATAATGAGCGTCCCTACATGCAAACCGAAGCATTGAGAACTGTGTCAGTGTCCAGACAGTTTAATAAGAAGATATTTTATACATACAGTCAACTTCACGTATATAAGCAGAATCCATCTTTGAAAAACAGACTCGATCAATCGATCTACGAACCGCCGATCCAAATGCGCTGAACTGTGTAGAATCTCATATGGTCCAGCGCACTTGAATCGGTCAGCTGAGCGTTTCAAACAAACCAATGAACAATGAATCGGTTCTTTTGAATCTCACGCTCACTGAGTAACGAACTTGATTTGGCTGGTTGTTGGTGTGTAAAGCTGATGTGTGTGTGTGTGTGTGTGTGTGTGTGTGTGTGTTCCAGGTGATTCCCAGCATGATGAAGGCGTCTCTGACTCTTCCTCCGGGCGATCTCTATAATCTGACGGTCACCGCCTGTACGGAGAGAAGCTGTAACACGTCTGCGCCGCACATCATGAAGCTCGGTCAGTGACCCTGAAACCACACTGCAGACAAATGAGCTTCTTCCTCAGTATTTCTGTCACGTTTCCCAGCACAAAAATCTATTATGATGTTTCTGATGTTGTTTCTGGAGTCTCCTACAACTGAACAAATGTCAAAAAACACGAATTCTCTCATAATCTCCACCGCAGCATCAGCTCTGTTCTCTCAGTCTCTGAAACACTTCATTCGGAGATTCAGTCTCTCTAAGCCCCGCCTCTCTGAGAGCTGCTCTGCTGTGATTGGTCAGATTCAGTCTCTCTAAGCTCCGCCTCTCTGAGAGCTGCTCTGCTGTGATTGGTCAGATTCAGTCTCTCTAAGCTCCGCCTCTCTGAGAGCTGCTCTGCTGTGATTGGTCTGATTCAGTCTCTCTAAGCTCCGCCTCTCTGAGAGCTGCTCTGCTGTGATTGGTCAGATTCAGTCTCTCTAAGCTCTGCCTCTCTGAGAGCTGCTCTGCTGTGATTGGTCAGATTCAGTCTCTCTAAGCTCCGCCTCTCTGAGAGCTGCGTGGGTTTTACCGTCTCAATCTCAGAAAACAGTGTCTTTCGCGACACGAACAACACGAACCAAACTCTTCCAGTCTCAGATACACTCAGTGTTTGAGGGCGGAGCTAAGAGACGCAGATCAGCCAATCAACACCAGAGGCGGCATTATGCAAATTAGTTAAAAACCTACGCAGGATCAGCAGGAAGTGAGACTAAATTACTGTCGACTCATTAGAGTTCAGAATCACTTCTTTCTTTTAGGAGACTGACTGTTTATGTGCAAACCGCTTTATTACTCTCTGCATGACAGGGAATATCTGGAAAAAAAAAGCATAAGGCAGTTTAGGTTGTTTTTTTCACTCTATTGTCAGATATTTATTCTTGTTTTAAACACAAACTCACTTCATTTCATGCATTTCTCACATCTCAGTATCTTCAGTCATGTTGCGTCTCCAGTAAAAGCGTCTTGATGTTAAGAATGTTAAGATATTAGACTAAACATGAAGCATCAGTAGTTAGCGCTGCTGAGAGTGTGTTTTCTGCTTCTAATAATAGCGTATTTGACTGTGACTTCCTGTGCAGAACTGGCCAGAATTGATGTGGCTGTGTGTTTCATCTTCCCTTTTTACCTCGTCTTTTTAAACTGTCCTTAGAGGAACTTGTAAGTTAGACATTGGGCTCTTTTACGAACAGAACCGGCTCCTCCGAGGTCTCTGTACGCGGTGAACGCCAGCGACACGGCGCTCACGCTGGTCTGGAGCGAGGACGGCGTCGTGGACTTCTACCAGATCGCATGCAGACCGCTGGGGAACGCCAGAGAGCGCACGGTAACATCTGCACATCTCACACACATCTGCACATCTCACACACACATCTGCACATCACACACACATCTGCACATCTCACACACACATCAACACTTAAACTAGCGGAGAGCGACTCGACACACACCTCGACACTGAACTCACTCACATTACTGCGATACTACAGGACACGTGATAACATAAAATGTGCTGTTGATTAAAATGCTAAATTTGATATTACATTGTGTGTGTAAATGAATAAATAGACTTGCTGCTGGAAACCCGATGAACAACAGAGACACCAGAATAACAATATTCATGATGCGCTCTTCCACTGACTAGATATATATAAATAATGTCGGCCACTTTTACTGGTGACATCAGACATCTGGCATTATCAGGACCCACAAATATGCATTATACATTATATTCAACACTATATATAGTAGTTTATGCAGTACTGACCAGTGTTGGGGAAATGCATTACAAGTAACTTGAGTTATGTAATCAGATTACTTTTTCAAGTAACTAAAGTAACGCATTACTGTTAAAATTTACAACACTTTTTATTTTTTCAAATAAGTAACGCAAGTTACTTTGTTTTCCCATTTATTGACTGACAGCTCTCTTGTCCTCATGTTGAGACAAATCAAAGTGTGTGTGTGTGTGTGAACATGATGTTTATTGTAGTTCTAGACTAAATGTGAGCATTTACTCATCTCACTTGCACAAAAAAATGTTCAATATTCCTCAAAATACATAAAATCAGTGAAATAACTAAATATGATAAATAAAACATAAATTTTTATGCATTTAATCTCACTTTTTTGACCGATGTACTTGCTTCTGAGCTTCGATGATTCAGTTTAATAAGCAGAAATGACTGTAGATAGATAGAAAGGTTTGCTTGTGTGCTTTCCTCTACTGTACACATTTAATTCAGTTCAATTTAATTTAATCCAGCCCAGATGGGGAAAAAAGTAACGCAAAAGTAACTAAGTAATGCAATTAGTTACTTTTTAAGGGACGAGTTGTCAATATAATATATTTAACAAAACATTATATAGTATGTGATTTTACCCCTAAATTAAGCAGATTGACAGAATGTATTTTCAAAAGCTGCATGTTTATTGTAATCAGAATTGCCATGAAAGAGATGCACTCTCACACTGTGTGTGTGTGTGTGCGCTCGTGTGTGTGTGTGCGTGTGTCTGTCTGTCTGTGTGTGTGATGCA
>JARPMJ010004456.1:30000-72500 GCA_033366665.1 Phoxinus dragarum
TAGGTAAATTATAAAATGCTAACTATATATGTATAATTATATAATTTGAATAACATAAAAAAATATATATAAAAGAAAATATCCATCAAATAAATATGTATATAAATTATAAAATAGAAAATAGTTTTTAAACAATATTATAAAAATATTGATATAAATTCTAAAACAAATAGACACTGTAAACAAATTAAATAAAATGTTTATAAATGTATTTCTAAAATAAATATTTATATAAATTATACAATGAAAAATTAACTGTTTAAATAAAAAAACAGTCATAAACATTATAATATGTGATCAAATCTCTTATTAACCACGTCTATTTAAAGTCCTGTCAGTGTTCTGTGAACGAGTGTGTGTGTGTGTGGTTCAGGACGCCAGCGCTGAAGCTCGAGAACCTGGACATGCATGTTTAGTGTGTAGGATCGTGTGTGTGTGTGTGTGTGTGTCAGTTCACTGACGCTTCTGTGTGTTTGCAGGAGCAAAACTGCCCTCAAGAAGAGGAAACTGACCAGGTAATACTAGGGGAAAACCATCCTGTGTGTGTGTGTGTGTTCTATGGTGCAGACTGGTATTGATGATGTGTGTGTGTGTGTGTGTGTGTCTTCAGCCCAGTCCAGCTCAGTGATTTCGACGCCTACATCAAAGACATGAGCAAAGACTCGGCGTACAAGTTCTCTCTGCAGTTTGAGGTAACCGAACACATGAGTGTGTGTGTGTGTGTGTGTGATGGCAATTTCAAAACACATGAAGCTTCAAAACATTTACGAATATTTTGTTCCGAATCGATTGTTCGGAGTGTATCTCAAACTCCCAGAGTCACATGACTTCAGTAAACGACGTCACAACCGTTTCGAGGTTTCACCACTGGGGGGCGATGGTCTCTGTCAACCCGATGAGAACCACTGAACAAGTGTGTGTGTGTGTGTGTGTTACTGACCTCTGATCAGTTTATACACTTGTAGACGTTTTAATTAGACATTAGTATAGGCTAATTCGAATTAATAATGGAAGTTAATAGTCTCTTATTGGCCAGTTTAGCTGAGCCAATCATAGAGCAAACAAAACCTGACACTTGATGATCATATTTAGATTACATAAATGTTTTTTATGCATGTTTGGCCTGGGGTTTCTGTTGCATTTCCACTGTTCTGACCACTAGGGGTCACTGTGGAGACGGTGTCGGATTGTTTTGAAGCCTCGATCTGCACACCACTAGTGTGTGTGTGTGTGTGTGTGTGTGTGTGTGTGTGTGACTGCTGTGTTTTATCCGTCAGGAGCTGAAGAGTGTCGGTCTCGATCTGTCTCATGAAGCCGCTGATCTGCCCGTCAACAGACCCAAGAACCGCTACACCAACATCCTGCCCTGTGAGTGGCCGGCCTGAAAGCCCCGCCCACTGTAGTCATAGCAACACTGCTCTCATTGGCTATAGCCTGTGTGACCTCACACTTTAAGTTGAATAATCAAAACAACCAGATGAAAAACATTAGAAACTTTGATTTGTAAAATGAATAACTTTTGGAGAAATAATCTAATCCTCCTATTAATCATTGTAATGATATTGTTGAGTCAATATCAATGTTTCATTTTAAACGACTTAATTATTATAAGTATAACACATCATATATTAACTAGAGCTGTCAAATCAATTAATCGCATCTAACAAAAGTTTGTTCATATTTAATATATGTATATATATACACTAGGGCTGTGCAATATATAGAATTTATCGAAATATCGCAAATGTATATCGCAACAGCTTGCAATAAATCGGGTCATGAACAAAAGACAAAGTTTTCTTAGCTTTAATAAGTATCAGGATATATTTAATTCATACAGTGAAAAAACTAAGCAATGTTTTATTTTTATGATTCAGTATCTTTTATTAAATAAACCTAATGTAGGATAACCTGAACCCCTTAAAATAACACTTCTTATGCTACAGTAAAACACTGATGTTCACTTTCACAAGTTATAAGGATGTTTTCTTGTCATAAAAAGAATGTGAAACATGTAGGTTATATCATTTTAAATATATTTTAAAGATAATTTAAGTTTATTTTACACACTTTAAGCATTATCGTATCGCATATCAAATATCGCATTATTTAAGGAGTTATCGCATTTTTCTTCAATATCGCACAGCCCTAATATACACACTCACTCACTCACTCACTCACACAATCACACACTCACTCACTCACTCACTCTCTCTCACTCACTCACTCACACACTTACTCTCACTCACTCACTCTCACACTCTCTTACACACTCACTCACTCACTCACTCACACAATCACACACTCACTCACTCACTCACTCTCTCTCACTCACTCACTCACACACTTACTCTCACTCACTCACTCTCACACTCTCTTACACACTCACTCACTCTCACACTCACTCACTCTCTTACACACTCACTCACTCTCACACTCACTCACTCACACACTCACTCACTCACACACTTACTCTCACTCACTCACTCTCACACTCACTCACTCTCTTACACACTCACTCACTCTCTTACACACTCACTCACTCTCACACTCACTCACTCTCTTACACACTCACTCACTCTCACACTCACTCACTCTCTTACACACTCACTCACTCTCACACTCACACACTCACTCACACTCACACACTCACTCACTCACACACTCACTCACTCTCTTACACACTCACTCACTCACTCACTCACTCTCACACTCACTCTCACACTCACTCACTCTCTTACACACTCACTCACTCTCTTACACACTCACTCACTCTCTTACACACTCACTCACTCACTCACTCTCTTACACACTCACTCTCTTACACACTCACACACTCACTCACTCTCTTACACACTCACTCACTCACTCTCACACTCACTCTCACACTCACTCACTCTCTTACACACTCACTCACTCTCTTACACACTCACTCACTCTCTTACACACTCACTCACTCTCTTACACACTCACTCACTCACTCACTCACACTCACTCTCTTACACACTCACTCACTCTCTTACACACTCACTCACTCTCACACTCACTCACTCTCTTACACACTCACTCACTCTCACACTCACTCACTCTCTTACACACTCACTCACTCTCACACTCACACACTCACTCACACTCACACACTCACTCACTCACACACTCACTCACTCTCTTACACACTCACTCACTCACTCTCTTACACACTCACTCACTCTCACACTCACTCACTCTCTTACACACTTACTCTCACTCACTCACTCACACACTTACTCACTCACACACTCACTCACTCTCTCACACACTCACTCTCACTCACTCACTCACTCACACACTTACTCTCACTCACTCACTCACACACTTACTCACTCACACACTCACTCACTCTCTCACACACTCACTCTCACTCACTCACTCACACACTTACTCTCACTCACTCACTCTCACACTCACTCACTCACACACTCACTCACTCTCTTACACACTCACACACTCACTCTCACACACTCACTCATCACACACTCACTCAATCACACACTCACTCAATCACACACTCACTCAATCACACACTCACTCAATCACTCAATCACACACTCACTCACTCACTCTCTCACTCACACACTCACTCACACACTCACTCACACACTCACTCAATGACACACTCACTCAATCACACACTCACTCACTCACACTCTCACTCACTCTCTCTCTCACTCATTCACTCAAACACTCAATCACACACTCACTCAGTCACACACTCACTCAGTCACACACTCACTCAGTCACACACTCACTCAGTCACACACTCACTCAGTCACACACTCACTCTCTCTCTCACTCACTTAATCACACACTCACTCAGTCACACACTCACACTCTCACTCACTCTCTCTCTCACTCACTCAATCACACACTCACTCAATCACTCACTCAAACACTCTTACTCACTCAAACACACACGCTCTCACACAAACACACACACTCACTCACTCAAACACACACACTCACTCAAACACACACACTCTCACTCAAACACACACACTCTCACTCCCTCACTCACTCAAACACACACACACTCTCACTCACTCAAACACACACACACACACTCACTCAAACACACACACACACACACACTCAAACACACACACACTCACTCAAACACACACACACACACACACTCACTCAAACACTCTCACTCAAACACACACACTCTCACTCAAACACACACACACTCACTCACTCAAACACACACTCTCACTCACTCAAACATACACACTCACACACACACACACACACTCCCTCACACACACACACCCTCACACACTCCCTCACTCAAACACACACACACTCAAACACACACACACACACACTCACTCAAACACACACACTCACTCAAACATACACACTCACTCAAACATACACACACTCCCTCACACACTCCCTCACACACACTCCCTCACACACTCAAACACACACACTCCCTCACTCAAACACACACACACTCACTCAAACACACACACTCTCAAACACACTCACTCACTCAAACATACACACACTCAAACACACACACTCTCACTCACTCACTCAAACAGACACTCACACTCTCAATCAAACACACACACTCCCAATCAAACACACACACTCTCACTCACTCACTCAAACACACACACTCCCAATCAAACACACACACTCTCACTCACTCAAACACACACACACACTCAAACACACACACACACATTTAAACACACTCTTACTCACACACTCTCACTCACTCAAACACACACACTCCCACTCACTCACTCAAACACTCTCACTCACTCAAACACACACACACACTCACTCAAACACACTCTTACTCACACACTCTCACTCACTCAAACACACACACTCACTCACTCAAACACACACTCACTCCCTCACTCAAACACAGTCTCTTTCACTCTCATACACACAATCACACTCACTCAAACACTCTCATACACACACACTCATATACAAACTTTTATGTTAGATGTGATTAATCGATGTAAAATATGAAATATAGGTTAGAGTGTCAGAAGGCTAGATATCATCATCTGTGGTGTGTGATGGCACTGAACTCTCACTGGTTTTACTCTCGTCAGTATTATGGGAGTTTAGTTCTTCAGTGACAATTGGCAATTAAACCAAGACTTTAAAAAATATATATGAAGTTGAAATGCCTCGTGTGTTTCACCGAAGCAGAAATCGGGAAAGCTTTATATGCATTATTGCTAAAGATCAACATGTCAATGGAGATTGAGTGTATTATGAGTTATGGAAGTTGTTCTGAATGTGTGTGTCCTCAGATGACTTCAGCCGAGTGCAGCTGATCTCTCTGCACAACGACGAGGGCTCGGATTACATCAACGCTAACTATATTCCTGTAAGTATATCATCAATATCTAATCATGTGTTCACAAACAAGTATTCATTACTTTAGTGAGCTCATTGTTTCTGCATTAAATTACTACGTTTAAATAAATTTTTTTTAGCTAACTGTGATTTGTATATGTAGATTTCTGAAATACATAACTTATTACAGTGTTCTGTTATCAGACTGTCTATATGGACTCGTGCACTTTCTGAGAAAGAAACGTGAATTGAATTGACCGTTCGCAAAGACCCGCCCCCTTTAGTTACTGTTGCTATGTCCGATAAGCCACGCCTCTCTCACGCAGTGAACAATACATCGCGGAGCAGAGCGGACACAGACCAGCTTACTGTTGATATGAAAGAGTCTCATCTTTCAAATTTTTAAAAGAAATTTAAACTATAAATAGCGTTTTGTGGCTCTTTAATGTGTGTGACGGATCGCTCAGTTAAAACCGCTCGTGAACCGATCATCTCTTCCTTCTAGTTCATCTATAGGATCAAATAAACATGAATGAACATCAGAAGGAATGTTGTTTTATACGATTAGTTCACTTTAAAAAAAAAACTTTTGCTGATAGTTTACTCACCCCGATGTCATCCAGATGTCCATGTCTTTCTTTCTTCAGTGGAAAAGAAATGAAGGTTTTTGATGAACACATTTCTCCATATAATGGACATCAATGGGCCCCAAACGGGTCAAGGTCCAGATGACAGTGTCAGCGCCGCTTCAACGGGCTTTAAACGACACCAGACGATGAATACGGGTCTTATCTAGCGAAACCATCGTCATTTCAAAAATAAATAAAAAAGTTTAAGTTTTATAAGCACAAGCGCTCGCCTTGCTCTGTTCTGTGATGCGCGTTCGTGACGTCACGTGATACGCAGTTAGGCTACGTTCACACTTAGCGTCTTTTTTGACAAAAAAAAGTTAACAACGGCGTTTTTTTAGCAAAAAAAAAAAAACCGCTGCGCGTTCGGTTACAAATAGCAGCCGAGCGCGTCTTTTGTTGCTATAACAACAGCTGCAACAGTAGTGTGCCCACACAGCCTCTTTGTGATGTATGTTATGATAGAGTTGTATACTCATATCAAACAGCTCCTTGTGCTCCGAAACAAGGACGATTAGTTTTTCTACCGGCACCGTGTCCATTTTTCTTGTTGTTATGGAAACGACAGGTCTCGCTACTCGCTTGTCATTGGTCAGCTGTCAAAAAGGCGCTTGACGTAGGGCGTTCTTTTCAGAAAAGTTAAACTTTTTTCAACTTTAAAAGACGCTCTGAGCTGCAGAAAAAGACGCTAGCGGTGGCGTTTAAAAAAGCGCTCAGGACTTTTTTGAAAAAACGGTTTACTCCATAGGGTTCTAATGTAGAACAGACGCTGGCAGTTTGAAAAAAGACGCTAAGTGTGAACATAGCCTTACGCTGTAAAGGTCACGCTTGACGAGTCAGTGTTTACAGATGTGCGGAAGGAGGACCATACACACATATTCAAATGTCTTTGTGTCAGTTTATCGGTTAAAATGCCCATCTCGTGTGTGTATCCTGGTGTTGGAATATTAAAAAGCCTAAAAGAACATTTTTGTCAGGACAGATCGACCTTTTCAGCGTAACTGCGTATCACGTGACGTCACGAACGCGCATCACAGAACAGAGCAAGGCGAGCGCTTGTGCTTATAAAACTTAAACTTGTTTATTTATGTTTTAAATGACGATGGTTTCGCTAGATAAGACCCGTATTCATCGTCTGGTGTCGTTTAAAGCCCGTTGAAGCGGCGCTGACACTGTCATCTGGACCTTGACCCGTTTGGGGCCCATTGACGTCCATTATATGGAGAAATGTGTTCATCAAAAACCTTCATTTCTTTTCCCCTGAAGAAAGAAAGACATGGACATCTTGATGACATCGGGGGGAGTAAACTATCAGCTAAAGTTTTTTATAAAGTGAACTAATCCTTTAACCGCGGAAAGACGTCAGTACACAAGTTCAAATCCTCAAACGTTAATCTACTAACTCTCCTGACTGCTATGGCGGATTATGATTGTTCAGATCGCCTGTCAATCAAACTCCCTGCGAAGGGTCAATTGAATAGAATATGAACTGTTAATGAACCAGATGTTCAGTGTGTGATGTGCATCTGGTCTCCAGGGTTACAACTCTCCGCACGAGTACATCGCCACGCAGGGGCCGCTGCCCGACACCAGGAACGAGTTCTGGAAGATGGTTCTGCAGCAGAAGTCCAACATCATCGTCATGCTGACCCAGTGTAACGAGCGCAGGAGGGTCAGTTCCCATGGCAACCGCCTCCGCTGGCCACCATGGTTACGGAGCGCTGTGATGAGGTTGTGTAGACACTAGCGGATGCTAACGGTGAATGTGCTCGTGTGCAGGTGAAGTGTGATCACTACTGGCCGTTCACTGAGGAGCCGGTGGCGTACGGAGAGATCACAGTCGAGATGCTGTCAGAGACCGACTCGCCCGAGTGGACCATCCGAGACTTCAGACTGGGATATGTGAGGAGAACAACACATCACACAGACGGAGACAGATAGATAGATAGATAGACAGACAGATAAGAGTATCATGTGATCTGATGTGTGTGTGTGTGTGTGTGTGTGTCTCCCCCTCAGGCTGATGAGACTCAGGATGTTCTGCACTTTAACTACACGTCGTGGCCCGATCACGGGGTTCCCACAGTCAACGCCATCGAGAGCATCTTACAGTTCGTGCAGATCGTCCGGCAGCAGGTCAACAGAACCAAAGGCCCGATCGTCGTCCACTGCAGGTGAGAGGCCGTCAGCGGAGTGTGTGAGTGAGGGTGAGTGTTTGAATGTGTGTGTGCGGGAGAGCTTGTTTGAGAGCTTGTGTGAGGGTGTGTTTGAGAGTGAGTGTTTGAATGTGTGCGAGGGAGGGAAATCATGTTTGAATGTGTGTGTGAGGGAGTGTGTGAAAGAGTGAGTGTGTGAATATGTGCGAGGTAGTGAGTGTTTGAATGTGTGAGGGAGTGTGTTTGAGAGTGTTTGAATGTGTGCGAGGGAGAGTGTGTTTGAATGTGTGTGTGAAAGAGTGAGTGTTTGAATGTGTGCGAGGGAGAGTGTGTTTGAATGTGTGTGTGAAAGAGTGAGTGTTTGAATGTGTGCGAGGGAGAGTGTGTTTGAATGTGTGTGTGAAAGAGTGAGTGTTTGAATGTGTGCGAGGGAGAGTGTTTGAGAGTGAGTGTTAGAATGTGTGCGAGGGAGAGTGTTTGAGAGTGAGTGTTTGAATGTGTGCGAGGGAGAGTGTTTGAGAGTGAGTGTTAGAATGTATGTGTGTGTGTGAAAGAGTGAGTGTTTGAATGTGTGTGTGTGTGGGAGTGTGTTTGAATGTGTGAGGGAGTGAGTGTGTGAAAGAGTGAGTGTTTGAGTGTGTGAAAGAGTGAGTGTTTGAATGTGTGAAAGAGTGAGTGTTTGAATGTGTGCGAGGGAGGGTGTTTGAATGTGTGTGTGAGGGAGTGTGTTTGAATGTGTGAGGGAGTGAGTGTGTGAAAGAGTGAGTGTTTGAATGTGTGAGGGAGTGAGTGTGTGAAAGAGTGAGTGTTTGAATGTGTGCGAGGGAGAGTGTGTTTGAGAGTGAGTGTTAGAATGTGTGTGTGAGTGAGTGTGTTTGAGAGAGTGTTTGAATGTGTGTGTGTGTGTGTGTGTGTGTGTGTGTGTGTGTGTGTGTGTGTGTGAAAGAGTGAGTGTTTGAATGTGTGTGTGTGTTTGAGAGTGTTTGAATGTGTGAGGGAGTGAGAGTGTGAAAGAGTGAGTGTTTGAATGTGTGCGAGGGAGGGTGTGTTTGAATGTGTGTGTGAGGGAGTGTGTTTCAGAGTGTTTGAATGTGTGAGGGAGTGAGTGTGTGAAAGAGTGAGTGTTTGAATGTGTGAGGGAGAATGTGTGCAAGTGTTTCAAACACTCACTCTTACACACACACACATTCAAACACTGTGTTTGAATGTGTGTGATGGAGTGAGAGTGAAGGAGTGAGTTTGAATGTGTGAGTGTGTGAAGGAGTGAGATAGTGTGTTTAGGGAGTGAGAGTGTGTGTGTGTGTAAGTGTTTGAGGCTTTGCTGAGATGTTACTGACAGCATGATGCGCGTGTGTGTGTGTTCCCTCAGCGCTGGAGTGGGTCGGACCGGCACATTCATCGCTCTGGACCGTCTGATGCAGCACATCCATGAGCACGAGTACGTGGACGTCCTGGGCCTGGTGTCGGACATGCGCTCGCACCGGCTCTCCATGGTGCAGACTGAGGTACACAACCTGTGTGTGTGTGTTTGAGTGCGAGTTTGTTTGTGTAATTGTTCGGGGGTGTGTGTGTGTGTGTCTCTGAGTGTGAGTGTAAATGTAAAAATGCAGAAAGTTGTGTGTGTGATGGGCAGGTTTAGTGTAAGAGGAGACAATATACAGTTTGTACAATATAAAAACCATTACATCTATGAAAATCCCCTTTAAAACACAACGTGTGTGTGTGTGTGTGCAGGAGCAGTACGTGTTCATCCACCAGTGTGTCCTGCTCATGTGGAAGAAGAAGAAGCAGCAGTCGCACACTAGTGATGTCATCTACGAGAACGTCAGCAAGTCCTAATGAAGTGAGTTCAGTTTCTCACGGAGAATCACTCCTTGTTTCACTCGATGCTGACGATTGTGTGAGTTGTGTGAACTCTGCATAATGCTCACGTGTGTCTGTGTTTCCTCCAGGTCTGATTCATCGCCACCATCGACCGCAGAGGAGAATCTCACACTCATTTACGTCCCATACAAGCTCTTATTTAACCACGAAACAAATCAAATGCCTTAAAAAAACGAGCTGCCTCGTTCTCCCGGCCCGGCGGACCCATCAGCATCTAGTGTTTTAGTTTGTGTGTTAATCTCAGGATCATCTGCGCTTGTTTTAGGCCGGTGTAAAGTGTGTGTAGTGAGTTTATATCGCACTCTGTCTGTAATAGAGTTAGTGTTCACGTCTTCAGAAGAAGCCGAGCGGTTCGAAAACAACCTTTAATCTCCGTCACTGCCACACACTGCCGCGCTCGACCCGCTCCAGGGATGAAGCAACGGAAGAGGGACTTTCCCAACACACCATCATATCTGTGTGTGTGTGAGAGAGAGAGTGTGTGTGTAAGTTAGTGTGAGTGTGTGTGTGTGAGGGAATGTGATTGTGTGAGTTTTTGAGTTTGTGTGAGTGTTTGAGTGCGTGTGTGAGTTTGAGTTTGTGTGTGTGTGTGAGGGAGAGTGTGTGTGTGTGAGGGAATGTGATTGTGTGAGTGTTTGAGAGTGTGTGAGAGAGTGTGTTAAGTGTGAGTGTGTATGAGAGAGAGAGTGAGTGTGATTGTGTGTGTGAGAGAGTGTGTTTAAGTGTGTGTGAGAGAGAGAGAGAGAGATTGTATGAGTGTGTGCGTGAGAGAGATTGTATGAGTGTGTGCGTTAGAGAGAGTGTGTTTAAGTGTGAGTGTGTGAGAGAGAGTGTGTTTAAGTGTGTGAGAGTGAGTGTGTTTAAGTGTGTGTGTGTGAGAGTGAGTGTGTTTAAGTGTGTGTGTGTGAGAGTGTGTTTAAGTGTGAGTGTGTGTGTGTGAATGTGATAAAGCAACGAAAGAGGGATTTTTCACCTGAGGTCGACGCTGCGCTTCTGTGTGTTTCTGCTAAAGCTTCATCACCTGGACCTCCGGCTTCATCTGCACACACACTGGATTGTCACTGGTTTGAGCTCGTCGACTCGTTCCAGTGGCATTTGCACAATTCCAGTGAAGCGGCTGCGGTCGGACTGAATGTGAGCGTCCAGCAACTCGTATATCATCATCTTCATCACTGCTGAATCTGACACTGGTGTCGTGTTGCATGCTGCAAAATGAAAGACTTGAGATTAGTCTCATCTTTAGGTTTAGACTCGAGCTCAGAGTCCCAGCTGACAGGGAACGTTACAGGAGGAGTTCACTTCAGAATTAAAATCTCTGATAATGTACTCACACACACGTCATCCAAGATGTTCATGTGTTTTCTTTAGTCGAAGTTAGAAATGCAGGTTTGTGAGGAACACACTCCAGATGTTCTCCGTATAGTGACTTCAACGGTCCAGCGGGTCGAAGGTCCAGATGTGAGTTTCAGCTTCAAAGTCTCTCACGATCCAGCCGAGGAATAAGAGTCTCTTCTAGACACACCAGCGGCCTTTTTATATAGAAATACACATTTATATACTTTTAACCACTAATGCTGGTCTTGCACTCGCTGTGATGCGCCACACATTACGTCATCAGGGTGAAAGGTCAAGCGCGTTCCGGGTCAGAAATGTAAAGTAGAGCGAGAGACTCCATCTTATTTTCTCCTCAACTTCAAAATCGCCCGATATCGTTATTTTAACTTATTTTTTGTAAATGCCGTTTGACTCATTGTCGTTGCGTGTTCGTTTTATAAACACTGGGTCTGTTCTTCTGCCGACGTCACGCTTGACCTTTCACCCTGATGATGTAATGTGTGGCGCATCACAGCGAGTGCAAGACCAGCATTAGTGGTTAAAAGTATATAAATGTGTATTTAGTTATAAAATGTCCGCTGGTTTGTCTAGATGAGACTCTTATTCCTCGGCTGGATCATGAGAGACTTTGAAGCTGAAACTCAAATCTGGACCTTCGACCCGCTGGACCGTTGAAGTCACTATGCGGAGAACATCTGGAGTGTGTTCCTCAAACACCTTCTCCACTGAAGAGAGAAAGACGTGAACATCTCGGATGACAAAGTAAATTATCAGGAGATTTTAATTCTGAAGTGGACTCCTCATTTAATAGAATGTTCATTCAAAATTATCTGGTCTTTAATATGTTCTCAAAACATTAACATCATTCATGGAACGTTTAATTCTAAAACATTTTTTTAAATGAAACAATGTTTCAGAATGTTCAGAGAACATTCAAATGTAACGTTCCCGAAGAACGATAAAATGGAATGTTGAGCTTTTTTTTTTTTAATTTAAAATGCTTTTAGAATTTTCAGAGAACATTCAGAAATAATGTTTCCAGGAAGATTCCGAACGAAGCGTTCTTTGTGTCGGCTGGGCCGTTATCTCCACACTTGCCTGTTCTGTCAAACACACGAGTGAGTTTACAAATGTCTCGAGTTTACAGGCTTTTCCCCTCATCTGAGATGTGAGTTTTATAATATCAACTAGGCACTGAGCTGTAAATACTGTTTATTTCAAAAAGAAATGACAAATAATTGCTGTATTGTGTTATAATGAACTGGTTCATCTTGATTAGAACGAAACTGGATTCGGAGCGGACGGGCCACTTCACTTGATCAGTTTTCTTTCGTTTGTGTCCAGGTCAAACTCGTTTGTCTTTTGGTGCCATTCTTGTGTATTGTGTGACTTCAAGTAGCAGAGCAATCCACAATCGCCATCAGAGTTTTAATGTGTGTTTGTTTGGAAAAAAAAATAAACGTTTGAACACGTATTTCTATGAGCTGGAGATGGAGTTGTTTTGTGTGACAAACACATCTTTATTTTTTTAGACTCTATTAGAAGTGTGTGTTTTGTATGCAATATGCATTAATATTGGTTCTGTTTATCGGTAGAGGTCCACCGATATATCGGTTTCCTGATATTTAAGCATTTTCTATAATCTGGTATAGATTTAGTAATATCGGATTCTCCAATAAATGGCGCTTTCTTGTGGGCGGTTTGAGAATTTCGTGCAAGACCGTCATTAAACAAGTCAACAATGGTGTTCAAAGGTAAAATAACTTCCATCCCTTAATTTATAAACTTTATTTAACATAACAGCCATCAATGCACAAATGAGATGTTACTGCTTCTATTTAGTTAAAACTTGGCGCTAAAAAGAGACGGAGTTACGTAATCCATCAAGTCTTGTCCCAATAAAGTCGCAACTTTACATGCATTACATTAAAAAAAGAAATTGTATTCACTATTCAGGCAGTTTAGAATGTTTTATGCTTTTTTAATTTGTTAAATTATTTCTGCTAGCCTATATGCATTACCTGTTTGTTTACCTTATCAAAGATTTTATTTTAAAAAAGACACTTTAGTGACAGTGCACTATATTTTAATACTTTCAGACTATTATTGATGTAGAAATGTGTTTTGTATGCAAGGAGGGAGTGAAATTGCAAAAATTACAGTGTTTAAAAAGAGTTAAACCAGTTCAGTTCTGATTGTCAAAATATATCGGTTATCAGGCACATAAACATGCAAATAATTGGTATCGGTTATAAAAAAAATCATATCAGTCAATCTCTAATCTTTATTGGGACACAACTTAATGGATTTCGTGACAGTGAGTTTGTCTCTATTTTTAGCGGCAAGTTTAAATTACATAGGCCTATCAAACTTTTATGTGGCATATCTTATTTGTGCATTAATGGATATTATGTTAAAGTTAATTAATCAAAGCAAGTTACTTTACCGGTGAACACCGTTGTGCAGTGCTTTAATGGTGGTCTTGTCCACAATTCTGAAGACGCCCACAAGATGGCACCAGTTAATCTGATATCACAAAACCAATACTCGTTTATGGAAAAATGCTTAAATCTACTACAGAAATAAACTTTCCATCATCATCATGTCTCTTAGGCTATTTCTCTAGAGTCTGTTAGTCAAGGTTTTGTGCGTCAAACCCACACCTATTGTTATTGGTTTTCAGGGAGTTGGAGATTTATTGACGTGTGGCGACTAACAGGACTGAAGAAATCGTTTTTTTATTTACTTGTCAATTTTTATTGCAAAAATAAATAAATATATAATACCAAAATTAAACTTTCAACAATCTAGCGTTTCCAAATTACAGCAGATAGCGTGATATTTACAGCCTATGTGATTAGCTTAAAATGTTTTGATCAAATATGGTAGCAGGTCGAGCATGCGCATTTCCAGGACTGAACCAGGTAAGTAGGACCAAAGTCGACTTCTATATAAAGTCTTCAGTGGTATTTATGAGTGTCAGTGTAAACGTTAAAATTTTTGAATTGAAAATGTTATCATTTACATGATTCATGTGACGAGGCAAAAAAAAAAAAACATTTTGTTTTTTACATATTAGACATAGCCTACGAATAGTGAATGTGTGGATATTTAAAAATAATTTTTGTTTTACACATTTAATTATTAGCTTTCTTTATATAAAAAGACATGACCCGCTAAAAAAAATGTAGTCTTCCTCCAATATTCAAGACATGACTATGGCTTTGATGTAAAGGTATACATCTAAATTATTATAAATTGAGACAAAAATACCATAAATCCTCCAAAACTGCACACAGTAAAAACATTAAAAGTGAGTAATATAACATGTTTGTGTTTTTAAAAAATACACAGAGTTACAACACATTTTTGGTCTGGTTACAAGCTAGTTGGATAGAAAACATTTTTTTTTTTTTGCCCTATGTAGCAACTAACATAGCATTACACATAAGTGATATTGGATTTATTTAGATTTATTATATATGCACAATATTAGGCAGGATACCTTTATTTCTTTGCACATTTCCCCTCTTTAGGCTCCTGATGATGTCTTAGACCCTTTTCCTTATTCATAATTTACATTTTTTGTTCATTTATTTATTCTTTTTTTATTCTCCCGCTCTTCCAACTGACGTCACCTCGGGTCGCCCTGAGGTGATGTAAACCAAACCCCAATATATGGCTTACTCTAGTCTACACTGCACAAAACTCAGCATTTGAACAGTCAATAGCAAATAATACTTTAACAAATAATAAAAAAAATACTTATCGGCTCTGATTCAGAAGACATTTTGGAATTGCCGTTGTGCACATCAGTCTTGTGCTCTCCCAGGGACACTGTCCTCCGTAAAGTACGCTTCACACACACGGACATTTGTGTTGTACTGTTCTGGAACAGTGTTGTAAATCAATCTTAACCACCGATTCCTAATTGTGTCCACTTTTAGAAGGCCAAATAAAGAACTTTTGCTTTCGCGTAGAAACACGCAGCGTCTCCACAAAATGGCGGCGACGACACACCAATTGAAGCCACGCCTTCTTTCTTACGCATTGGGCGGCATTATGCAAATTGCTAGGTAGTGACGTAGGTCGGCGAGGGAGCGTTCATTCGATCGAGGCGTTTTTGATCTTCCTTTCTCTTCTAGATAAAATAACTCGGTATGCAGATCTTATACGTGCATAAACAGCTACATAACACAATAAAAAAATAGGAAAACATGGAAACATCATGAACGGTCAAATCACGTGATTCTCAGCAAACGAGGCTTCATATCAAATTATTCATCACTAGGACATGATGTGGCTTTTAACTGATCTTGCCAGTTTTATGTTGTAGCTTTAGATTTAATGACTAACATATTTGTGTAAAGAGAGTGATAGTTTATTTGATCTAACCAAATATCATTTACGAGATGTCTAATATGTAAGTAAAAGTGTCAGAGGTGTGAGTGTCGCCCTCATGTGGAGAATCCAGGTTCAGTTCTCACTATTTTGGAATATGTTTTAATTTTAAAGCAACACCAAGTCGTTTTTCAACCTTCATAATATATTTCCAAGACTCTTGTGATGGTACATCGACTTACAATAGGTTGAATGACACGTCTGCCATAGCCTGACGGGGGTCTGTATCGCTTTTACTGGCACGACGGAGCTTCGGGGTTCGGGTAGTAACCCGAGCACAAGAACAACTACAAAATTCGACTGCTTTACGGCATACCAGCGTTTGTCACGGCCGAAGCATTCGAAGCATTTGGTCCAGCTTTCGCTAGCGTGAGCTAAAGGAGGAGGAGGGACCGATGCTGACTTGGCCGGACTAGTAGCCTAATAGCTACATAATTATTAGACGGACAAAATCATCTTTTAGGATAACTATCCTAATGACTGCAGGCTGATAGTCATGTTGTTTATTTATTTTTCAGGTGAAACTGTCTTGCCTCAGGCTATAATGCAAATCGATTTTTCAAATTTGCAGATTCATATGGTAGCTTGATTATAATATTGACGATATATGGCTATTACCTACCACGCAAACGTTGAATTGAATTAGCATATCCATTATATTACTATGATGACGCTGGCTTGTAAACTTGAGCTACGCGATCTTTTGGTGTTTGAAAAAAATAAAACCCATGAAAATATATTCATATCACATGCTGACATATATGCCACTGTACCTGGGATGAAGACATTGATTTTACGGCAGTAGTAGAAGAATATACTGTTTCCTAACTGTAGGGGGACCCAGAGAGCAAAAGCTACTTGGTGTTGCTTTAAGGTTGAAATGCTTTTGTTTCATTAGTTTTATTAATCAACTCAGACAAAACTCCAAAAACACAAAGTTTAGCTGAGGAAGCTTCTGGCTCGGCGGTCACTTGGGAATCTCACTTCTGAGGTGAATGTTCTTTAGTTTTAGTTGATGAATGATAAAAAGAGACAAATCTTGTCCCAAAAAGACATGCTGAAGAGTAATAGCTCTGGTGGCTCAGTCCAAATAATAAAGACATGCCCCCCAAAAAAAAAGTCCAGTAAGAGTGTCGGCTCCAGTGGCTCAGTGGACTGTGTGTCACTCTGCCATGTGGAGAGTCGGGTTCGAATCCCACTCTTTGTGTTAACGCTTTAGTTTCACTGGTTTTGTCCAATAATAAAGACATGCTCCCAGTAAAAAGCAGAGCTGGTGTGGAAGTTCCAGTGGCTCAGTGGTTTGAGCTTGTCCTCTCCTGGCGAGAGGATCCCGGTTCGAGACCGGCCTGGACACTGAAGCGTGGATGCGGTGAGGAACACTGATCATGATCCCAGACCGGCGGCGGGAGAGATCAGATCAGGACAGACAAGCTCGGACACGAAGGGGGGAGGGAATGACCTGACTCCTCCCCTGGGGATTTCTGGGACCGCAACCAGCAGTGGTTATATTTTACAGCACGATTACTTAACCATTTTAATGGGGAATAATATTCCGCTCCTTGTCCTGGATTAAAAAGTTGCTCCACCACTAATACCCCCTTCTCTCTCCTCCATCCCTTCTTTCTCTCCTCCATCCCTTCTTCCTCTCCACCAGGACCCAGACTACCTCTCCTCCATCCCATCCTCACTCCTCCACCAGTCCCTCATCTGCTGATTTCTTGGAGATCTGACTGGGATTAGAACCAGGAACCTCTGAACCATGAGGCAGCACTCATACCTGTGAGCCACAGATCTCTTGGCTTTCTCCCGCTGGAACTCATACTTCACTGCTGTGCTTCTGCAATAAACCAGTTAAAGTGTGTGTGAGACTAGAACCCATGTCTCTATCACCACCTCGCACACAGAGAGTGTGTGTGTAACCGCTCGCCCATCATGGCCGACTCTCTCCAAAAGTCGCGCAGAAGCTGGAGGAGAAGCGCTGGTGTCTCGAGGTCGACACTCTTTAATGTGGACAATCCTGGATCAAATCTCAAACCAGTGCTTGTGTAGAAGACACACAGCAAACCCCCGGTGTCGAAGTCTCACTGAAGCAGAGATAGGTTTTGTCCACACGAACACGGGTATTTTTATAACCGTGACTTTTTTTACGCGGTTCGCCCGTTCGTCCACACGGAGACGCAGTGTCAGGTCACTGAAACCGAACATTTTTGAAAACCCCTGCCAGGGTGAGGATCTTCAGAAACGCCGGTTGCAGTGTTGTCGTGTAGACAGTAAAACCGGAGTTTTTGACTTGCGACGTCAAAGTGTGCGCCGTTATCCGCTGTGTTTGACGTCAGATTGTGCGCCGCTGACGGCTTCTGATTGGCCAACGTGGCTTTACGGTTAGGGTTATATCGCCGCCTGCTGGTGTGGAATGCTCTTGACGGCGCTTGATAGCGTGTTTTTGCGTTTTCATGTAGACAGAGATTTTTTCAAAAACGCATGAGGAAAAACTCCGGTTATAAAAATACCCGTGTCCGTGTGGACATGGCCATAGAGTTCATGAGGAACTTCAGAGATTATTGAAGACACCTGATGATCATGAGCAGAATCACTGAAGGAAAGAGAAACACAAGAACTACAGCTTTACATGAAGTCATCTGAGAATACAGTCAATCTCTTCTGCAGCAGATTATGAGGTTTAGTAAACACACTATTACACAAACTGATGTAAACCGCAAAGAGTAAAACTGCACAACTAAAGAAACACTGATCACACTAATGTCGACCAAACATGTTCAATAAAACATCGACATCTAAACCTCTGTTAGTTTTCTAAAAGAACTGAAGACAAATAACAGAAATAAAGCCGGTCTGGTGTGTAATAAGAGAGATTGACTGTATTCTCAGATGACTTCATGTAAGCTGTAGTTCTTGTGTTTCTCTTTCCTTCAGTGATTCTGCTCATGATCATCAGGTGTCTTCAATAATCTCTGAAGTTCCTCATGAACTCTGTCTCTGCTTCAGTGAGACTGAACACCGGGGGTTTACTGTGTCTCGATTTCATTGGTTCTGAATGATGAGTCGAGACAAAACACTCACCAAATAAAGACAAGATTAAAGAAGCTTGTGTGTTTGCGCGTCACTCCTGAACATGGACAATCCTGGATCAAACCTCACTTCTGAGATGACAAAACCTTTCTGTCATCGGCTCTGAATGATCAATTAAGACAAAATGATCCCCAAATAAAAAGTGTTGATTGTGTGTAAGCTCCAGTGGTCTGAGTTTCACTCTCTAACGGGGAGAATCCGGGTCACTTTCAAGGTGAAGAATACTTTAGTTTGATTGACCAATTGAGACAAAACTCCTAACAAGAAAAGCTTGAGGTGAAGCTCCGGTGGAGAATCTGGGTTCAAATCCCATTCTTTCTGGTAAAAGTGATTTAGATTCACTGGTTTTGTCCAAATTAAAAAGAGGTTTAGTTTTTGAGTAAAGGAGTGTAAGCTCCAGTGGCTCGTGGTTTGAGAGTTGCTCTGTGTTGAGGATCCTGGTTCCAATCTCACTTTTGTGGTGGAAAATGCTTTAGTTTTATTGGTTTGATTGATCAATTAAAACGAACAGAGAAGCTGAAGAGTTGGAGCTCCAGTGGCTCAGGGAATCGGAAATCCTCGCTTCGAATCCCTGATGGAAAAAATGCTTTAGTTTCACCAGTTTTGTCCAAATAATAAAGACATGCCCCCCCAAAAAAAAAACCCAGTAAGAGTGTCGGCTCCAGTGGCTCAGTGGACTGTGTGTCGCTCCGTCATGTGGAGAGTCCGGGTTCGAATCCCACTCTTTGTGTTAACGCTTTAGTTTCACTGGTTTTGTCCAATAATAAAGACATGCTCCAGTAAAAGCAGAGCTGGTGTGGAAGTTCCAGTGGCTCAGTGGTTTGAGCTTGTCCTCTCCTGGCGAGAGGATCCCGGTTCAAGACCGGCCTGGACACTGAAGCGTGGATGCGGTGAGGAACACTGATCATGATCCCAGACCGGCGGCGGGAGAGATCGGATCAGGACAGACAAGCTCGGACACGAAGGGGGGAGGGAATGACCTGACTCCTCCCCTGGGGATTTCTGGGACCGTAACCAGCAGCGGTTATATTTTACAGCACGATTACTTAACCATTTTAATGGGGAATAATATTCAGCTACTTCTCCTGGATTAAAAAGTTGCTCCACCCCTAAGACCCCCTTCTCTCACTCCTCCATCCCTTCTTCCTCTCCACCAGGACCCAGACTACAGCTCCTCCATCCTATCCTCACTCCTCCACCAGGACCCAGACTACAGCTCCTCCATCCTATCCTCACTCCTCCACCAGGACCCAGACTACAGCTCCTCACTCCTCCACCAGTCCCTCATCTGCTGATTTCTTGGAGATCTGACTGGGATTAGAACCAGGAACCTCTGAACCATGAGGCAGCACTCATACCTGTGAGCCACAGATCTCTTGGCTTTCTCTCGCTGGAACTCATACTTCACTGCTGTGCTTCTGCAATAAACCAGTTAAAGTGTGTGTGAGACTGGAACCCGTGTCTCTATCACCACCTCGCACACAGAGAGTGTGTGTGTAACCGCTCGCCCATCATGGCCGACTCTCTCCACTCAATAAACCAGCAGTGATTTGCGCAAAACTTTTGCGATATTTTTCATATGTCAATAAAAAAGTTATGCTTCATTAACCGAAGTTATGCGACTAAACGTCACTTTTTCCTCTTGCAATAATCATTCCAGAAATCATTCCAATATCTCAGCCACCGCACTGGGCCTTATTATTCACGGAAGCGGACGTTGTCCAACATTAATAGCAAGGAAAGCCCTTGATACTCATATGAGGAGCTTCTCAGCTTTGAGGTCTTGATTGTGGCATTTCTTTGTTGTTTATAATCCAGTATTCTCGTAATATTTCTGCCTCTTATGAGTTTATTGAAGAACTGTCTCCTCTTCTGTCCAAACACGCCGCGTCCTCGACGTCAGGTGACTGTTTTCATTGCAGTTTTAGAAACATTTCTTTTTCGAATTGCCTGAAAAACCACCTCATGAATTTTTGCGCAATTTATGTTTCCATGCTGTGTTTTTCAATTCACAATTTCAAGGGTTATGGAAACGCGGCTACTGACGCTTGAGGACATTATAAATACTCTTATATTAAGTGAGGTTTTGTGCCAGTTTGGCCAATTTAATGATTACTCTGAAATCAGCGGAAAATTGGATTTCACATTTTGTGTTATGTTGCGGGTCAATTTGACCCGTTTAGATTTTCTAGTTGTTGGAAATACTGGTTAACCTATGTTTTTTTTCTTGATATTTTGTGACTTCTTCTCATTTATCATCATGAACATGCATGCAAAGTTTCAACATGCTGATGTGTTTTGACATATACAAACAAAATTACTATACGTTCATATTATTCCTAATAGTGTCACTTTGACCCTCATAGACAGCTATTCAAAAGAAACTGTACAGACACAGAATAAAAACATGTATGTTATGTACGGCAGGGCACTTGTGATGTGAGGTGTGTGTGTGTGCCCATCCGAGTGCGTGAGCAACGTGTGTGAAGTGCAAGACATTCATATGCAGAACACACACACTTGCTGTGTGCTCATCATGTCAGAAGTAACTTCTTGACTTTATGAAATGAGTCTACAAAACAAAAGTTGAGCCAACTTAGGAAAAGTAAACATTATTTTCATTATACAGCTAAATTTAATTGATCAGTTATGAGGTTCTAAGCATAAAATGTAAAAAAAATAAAATAATGAAAACAGTATACTGTAATAATACTCAATAATAATAAAAATTTGTCAAAACAAAACAGTTTTAAAAAATGGTTAAAAAACATTTTCATAAATCATATGTTCATATATTTGTTGTTGTTGTAATGTTTGACAAATGTTTATATTAAAAGTTTACAATTTGTACCTGAATCTTTGTTGTTTTCATAGTGTCATTTTTGAGGAATTGTATTGAATCCAATTAGGGTCAGTTTGACCCGAAGCATTAAGGGGTGTACACAGAACTCCAACATAACACAAGGGTTAAATGAGAAACTGTGGTTCAGGGTTGAGGAACTGGAAGCACATGTTCAGTGGGTTCATATTTTTGGTTTAATGAACAGGAATCCAAGCTGCAGCCAATCATCATCATGACTCTAACCAATCAGGGTTAAGCATCAATCAACCACTAGCGTACAAATCCGTCTGTGAGTCTGACCATCATTTGTGTTTATTTGAGTTCAAATACAGTATCACACACACATCACCGAATGCGTCACGATCCACGAAAGCGACTTGAAATGTGAATTTGCACAAATGAGATGCTAGCGTTAGGCTTCTTATTAAAATCAATGCAAAAACATTCATGGAAACTCATTCAACAGACATTCACTTAAAAAAATTACATTTAAAAAAAAAACAGTGAGGCACGTTTGATTGGCTAAAAGTCCCTGAGTGCGTAGTTATCTTCCTTTCCAAAAACAATCAAAGCACTAGAGGGGCGTAGGCCTCATTAGCATATCGATGGAACTTCGGACCTATCAGCTTCTCGCTGAATCGACTAGGCTCCGCCCCTTTCCACCAATCAGCTGCTGGATAGATGTACCACATGACCACACCGGACGGGTTGACTGACACGACGAACTCTGTGGTGTCCTTCAGTTCAGGCAGACGCTTCTCCGGAAACACATCGAACGCCTGAGAGAGAGAGAGAGATAGAGAGAGAGTGAGCGAGAGAGAGAGAGAGAGAGAGAGAGAGAGCGAGAGAGAGAGAGAGAGATTGAGAGAGAGAGAGCGAGAGAGAGAGAGAGAGATAGAGAGAGAGAGAGAGAGAGCGAGAGCGAGAGAGAGAGAGAGAGCGAGAGAGAGAGCGAGAGAGAGAGAGAGAGAGAGAGAGAGCGAGAGAGAGAGAGAGCGAGAGAGAGAGAGAGCGAGAGAGAGCGAGAGAGCGAGAGAGCGAGAGAGAGAGAGAGAGAGAGAGAGAGAGAGAGAGAGATTTCCATGTCATTGACCAGTATAGAAAGTAAAGTAAGATTTTAGTAAACCCTTTACCCTTTTTTATTAGTTGATAAAGTTTTAAATATGGATATTTTTCTTACACGAACGCATCGCTTCACTTCAAAAGGACTTTTATGATGGATAGATGCACTTTTATGATGGATAGATGCACTTTTATGGATTTCCCAAAAAATATATCCATTGACTCCCAGTATAAAGTCTATATAGAGTGTGTTTGTCAGCTTGTCAGTGTTGAAAGGCTCACCTCATAGACTCCAGCTGTGTATCCCAGCGTCTTCAGAGACGTCATGTATCGATACGGCATGTCTGTCCTCCTGCTGAAGAACACCAGAGCGCTGGCTCCGTTAGAGAGAGGCCGGAGGTACACCTCAATCCCACTCTTCTCCTGAGAGACACAAGCATCGCGTCAGACTCTGCTCATCATGCACTCTATTCAACACATCAGGTCAAACATGCACTGTTGTCTCATGTTTATATCATATGATATAGTTATGCAATATCACACGAGTGCAAATGTGATACTGATTTTATATAACAGTTCAATTAAAAAAAGAAGTTAATTTTCTGTTATATTTAAGACTTTTTTGCTCAATAAGTTCAATAAGCTCTAGATTCGTTTCTGAATGAATCAGCGTTTTGAACGAATCAGTCGGGTGAACCAACGACTCAATGACTCATTCATAAAGAGAGCCATTTACTTCATTCCTGATGAATCAGCGTTTTGAATGAAAAGAATCATATTTTGTGTATAGTTTGCCTAGAAGTGAAAATTCAGAGTTTTTTTTCTACATTTACTCATGTGGTTTTAAACCTGTATGACTTTCTTTCTTTAGTGGAACAAAGATATTTAGAAGAATGTCGGTAATCAATGAGTAATAAATTCTATGTTGAATCTCATAAAATACGTCTCTCTAAAGCTATTTTTCTATTTGATGCCATTCTCATTTATCACAATAATGACTTTAAATGAACTTTTGAGGGTAATTTCTCAGGCGATTTTCATGTGCGATTAATTAATCCGCATGTCATGTAATTAATTAGGTAAAGAAATGTAATCGCTCGACATCTACTTGTTAAATCTGACCCTTTTCACCTGTAGTGTCTTGGCTTAAAATATGATTAAATACATAATTAAATAAATAATAAATTATAACCATTATTAATAAAGTAATACAAATCTGTTTAAATAATAAATGCTACAATATTTTTTTTTAAAAATACAGTGGTGTAAAAGTGAGTACATTTATCAATATTTTGAATTAGCTATCATTTTTATATTTTTAGTGTTAGTTTTTTTGTTTTGTTTTTAAATCTTGCTTTTTTTTATTTTCAACTAATATTTAATACTTAATTTAATGTTTTTAATAGTCTTAGTTTTAGTCTTAATACCCGTGCATTTTTATTAATCTTTTGAATTAGCTATTATTTTTATATTTTTAGTATTCATTTTAGTTTCATTTTAGCAATTTGCTTTTGTCATTAAGTTTTTTTTAGGTTTAGTTTTTATTTATTTAATTTAGTTTAATGTTTTCAACTAAAATGTATGTTTCATTTACCGCTTTTAACAGTCCTAGCTAACCCTGCTAAAGTGCAACAGTGCGCCCCAATCCCGTGGATCATTGACCTTGATCAGGCGTCTGCCCTGGACGCCCCGCTGGTCCTGATTGATGCCGATGGCCACTTTATTCTGCAGGATTGCGCGAGCGCCGCTGCTAATCGTACGCAGGTCGTTGGACATGAAGAGAGGCGCGGCCATGATCGCCCACAGCGCCATCTGAGCGCGCGATTGGTCCAGGCTGAGGCCGAAGTCTCCAATCAGCAACTGAGGATGATGCAAATGAGCATAAATCATTAGCATAAATCATTAGCATAAATCGTGGCTGCATTTACACTGCAAGTCTTGATGCACAGATCCGATCTTTTGACCATATGTGACCCTGGACCACAAAACCAGTCATTTTATGAAATTGAGATGTATACATCAATAAAAGCTGAATAAATAATCTCTCCATTGATGTGTGGTTTGTTAGGATAGGACAATATTTGGTCGAGACACAACTATTGAAAATCTGGAAAAAAATGTAAACATTGAGAAAATCTCCTTTAAAGTTGTGCATTTATGTTCACGATTGTGCTGCACTCACTCACACAAATACATGTTTTATATATTTACGGTAGGACATTTACTAAATATCTTCATGGAACATGATCTTAATATCCTCATGATTTTTGGCATAAAGAAAAATAGATAATTTGACCCATGCGATGTATATTTGGATATTGCCACAGATATACCCGTGCGGCTCCAGACTGGGTTTGGCAGATTTGTGTGTTTACACGAGTGTGTGTAAATCCGCTCCGTCAGATGCGAGTAAGAGATGGTGTGTGTTGTGCCGGTGGCGATGAGCTCACCATGTCGGGGTCGTTCCACTGTCCCGGGCCGGCCGCGGGTTGCAGAACGTCCTGATTCTCAAAGAACCAGTCCACGATTCCCAGTACACTATCCCACGAGTCCTGGATGTCCGCGTAGTTACGCCACAGGTTACAGATCTGACCCAGCTGTGTGTAGTTCACCTGAGGAACACACACATCACTAGATCAATAGAGACTCCAGAATAACAATATTCATGATCCTGAAGCTGAAAATACTGAATTATTTTAGTCGAATATGCTCGTGATGTCACTGACTAGATATATATAAATAATGTCGGCCACTTTTACTGGTAACATCAGACATTTGGCATTATCAGGACCCACAAATATGCATTATACATTATATTCAACATTATATATATTAGTGTAATGCAGTTCTGACACTAAAACACTATTTTGCCTGAACTATCCACGATATATATTGATGCATTCTTGTGTTTCTATTAATCCTCTAAAACACCCATCATGCCTCAGACCACAGATACTGCAGTACACACTCACTTTAGGAGGGAGTCCGCCCTGGTAGGCGGGCCAGCTGCAGGAGTAGCCAATGGGACGGCCCGTAGCGTTCAGGGCCTTCGACATCATTGGATAGCCTGTGTTTGCATATAATCAACCAGAGACTCTGAGAACAGCAGATTTTGAATCCGAGCGTGTATCAAACATAGACGGTATAATAATAACATCTGCACTGTGAAAAACTCTTTATGAATAAAGGAGATTTGACTTGACGTGATTTCAGCAAACGAGGCTTCGAAACTTCAGTGCTTTCGATGAACCACTGTCTATGAGCTTTTACCTGTTCTTGGATCAGTTTTATAAACCTGCACACATTTAATGGCACATGTGTATAATTAATGGTCTCCTATTGGTCTGATTCACTGCATTACTGTTTTGTTCACCCAACATGTGGGATTTTGAGAGTGAATCATTTCACTAAACAATTGGTTTTAATTGAATAAAAGTTTTGAAAAGCTTAATTTCTCCCATTCCTGCCTATTATTCTCTTTCACAGAGTCTTGCTGTAGTCCAGGCTCGACTAGAACAGGTTCTCCTGCTGTAATGTTGATTATTCTCCTCATATTCTCCAGTGTTGCGGCTCCTCTCTTCCCAGTCTGTCAGTAACACTCGGTTTACTTCCTGTCTCTATGAAGCCCCTCCTTCTGAAAAGCACACTGTGCTCTGATTGGTCGGCTGGATCAGTGTGTTGTGATTGGTCAAGCGCTTCGAGTGTGTTTGGGAAATGTCCCGCCCCTTACCATAACCGCCAGTTTAACACACTACTAACTAACTCAACCAGGCCCCGCCCCTTTATTCTGCGCATTAATTATTATAATGAGGGATATGGTGTTGTTCCCTCACCTAGCTCCTGATAGGTGGAGTTTGAGTAACACCCGTCCAGCTTGAGCATGTCGATTCCCCAGTCCGCAAACGTCTGGGCGTCCGTCTGCACTTTATCCAGAGTTGTTCCGGGATATCCGCCACACGTGTGTGTGCCGATGTCTCCATAAATGCCCAGCTTTAACCCGCGGTCGTGGATGTACCGCGCCAAGCGAGGAATGCCTCGTGGAAACCTGCAGATCGATTCACAATAACGTGAGATGAAGGAGCAGAGCATCTATAGAGCTGCACGAGTAATCACAACTCCCACGTTAAAGGTGCAGTGTGTAAGTTTAGCGGCATCTAGTGGTGAGTTTGCGAATCACACCCAACAGAAGTTACGGTGGCCGACAGGAAGTGATGTCGTGGTCTGAGACAGCAGAGAGTAGCCAGTTAAACAATGAGGTTTCTTTACAAAGATAAATTCAGAAATAATGTTTACTTGATTATTCAGTAAAACGATGTTATTGTGAATATTATTGTTACTCGTTCATCATTGTGTCGGTGTTTTATTCGCTGACTTTAGTGCTTCTTATCATGAAGAACAACATAGTGACGAAACGAGTTTGTCCACTCAGGGCCACCGTAGAAACATGTGATTAGTGATAGTGTGATTAATTGTGCAGCCCGCCTCTACTATCAGATGTTCAGAAGGTCAGAGGTCAGCACCGTTTGGGGTCGGCCTGCAGTCGGCCCTGATTGTCTCTCTCTTTGGAGGACCAGCAGTCGTCGATGTTGATGTAGACGTAACCCAGCTCTCTCCAGCCGTCCTCCGCCAGCCTGTCCGCCATGTCTGTGAACAACGTCTCGCTGCCGGGGGGACAACACACACACACACACACACACACACACACACACACACACACACGCACGCACAGACACACACACACACACATTATTAGATGAAAAACTTAGACTAGAAGAACATTAGAAACGTTGCCTTCCTTGGTAACGAACTGAAATAAATTAAAGTTAAAGCAATACAATTATTAACTAGTTATTAACAAATAATCTATAACTGAAGTAAAACTGAAATAGCCTAAATAACCAAATAGTGATGTAAAAAATGTTTAGGCCTGTTAAACGATTAATCGCATCCAAAATAAAAGTTTGTGTTTACATAATAAATGTAGGTGTATTTATATACTTAAATACACATATTTAAGAAATATTTGCATGTATATACTGTAATATTTTAAATATTTAAATATTTTAAATATTTTATATATAATACATTTTTATATACATTTTTCTTGAATATATACATGAACGTGTGTATTTAAATATATAAAATAATTATACACAGTACACACACATTTATTATGTAAACACAAACTTTTATTTTGGATGCGAATAATCGTTTAACAGCCCTAAAAACGTTATAATATAAAAAAATATATATATAAAAAAATAAATAAAATGGAAATGGAAATATTAATATAAAAGCGAATTCAAAATATTAATAAAAAGTTTACAAATATTTTAATTAACTGAAATAAAGCTGAAATAAAAAAAATGGATATATATTAGATAAGAAAACAAAGTAAACGGAGATTGGAAATGGTGCCTTGGCAAAAAACTGAAAGAATTTTAAATTAAAGCTACAATTAAAATACATTTAACCTAAATGGATGAAAAACTAATAGAACTCACAAAAGCACATAGCGAAATTATTAAAAAACAAACTTGAACTGAAATATGTGATCTAAAGGTTCTGGATCAGTGATATATGCGATCTAAAGGTTCTGGATCAGTGATATATGTGATCTAAAGGCTGGTTCTGGATCAGTGATATATGCGATCTAAAGGTTCTGGATCAGTGATATATGAGATCTAAAGGTTCTGGATCAGTGATATATGCGATCTAAAGGTTCTGGATCAGTGATATATGTGATCTAAAGGCTGGTTCTGGATCAGTGATATATGTGATCTAAAGGTTCTGGATCAGTGATATATGCGATCTAAAGGTTCTGGATCAGTGATATATGTGATCTAAAGGTTCTGGATCAGTGATATATGTGAACTAAAGGCTGGTTCTGGATCAGTGATATATGTGATATAAAGGCTGGTTCTGGATCAGTGATATATGCGATCTAAAGGTTCTGGATCAGTGATATATGTGATCTAAAGGCTGGTTCTGGATCAGTGATATATGTGAACTAAAGGCTGGTTCTGGATCAGTGATATATGTGATATAAAGGCTGGTTCTGGATCAGTGATATATGCGATCTAAAGGTTCTGGATCAGTGATATATGAGATCTAAAGGTTCTGGATCAGTGATATATGAGATCTAAAGGCTGGTTCTGGATCAGTGATATATGCGATCTAAAGGTTCTGGATCAGTGATATATGTGATCTAAAGGCTGGTTCTGGATCAGTGATATATGCGATCTAAAGGTTCTGGATCAGTGATATATGCGATCTAAAGGTTCTGGATCAGTGATATATGAGATCTAAAGGTTCTGGATCAGCGATATATGAGATCTAAAGGCTGGTTCTGGATCAGTGATATATGCGATCTAAAGGTTCTGGATCAGTGATATATGAGATCTAAAGGTTCTGGATCAGTGATATATGAGATCTAAAGGTTCTGGATCAGTGATATATGCGATCTAAAGGTTCTGGATCAGTGATATATGAGATCTAAAGGCTGGTTCTGGATCAGTGATATATGTGATCTAAAGGTTCTGGATCAGTGATATATGAGATCTAAAGGCTGGTTCTGGATCAGTGATATATGCGATCTAAAGGTTCTGGATCAGTGATATATGAGATCTAAAGGTTCTGGATCAGTGATATATGAGATCTAAAGGCTGGTTCTGGATCAGTGATATATGCGATCTAAAGGTTCTGGATCAGTGATATATGAGATTCTAAAGGTTCTGGATCAGTGATATATGAGATCTAAAGGCTGGTTCTGGATCAGTGATATATGCGATCTAAAGGTTCTGGATCAGTGATATATGTGATCTAAAGGCTGGTTCTGGATCAGTGATATATGCGATCTAAAGGTTCTGGATCAGTGATATATGCGATCTAAAGGTTCTGGATCAGTGATATATGTGATCTAAAGGTTCTGGATCAGTGATATATGTGAACTAAAGGCTGGTTCTGGATCAGTGATATATGAGATCTAAAGGTTCTGGATCAGTGATATATGCGATCTAAAGGTTCTGGATCAGTGATATATGAGATCTAAAGGTTCTGGATCAGTGATATATGAGATCTAAAGGCTGGTTCTGGATCAGTGATATATGCGATCTAAAGGTTCTGGATCAGTGATATATGAGATCTAAAGGTTCTGGATCAGTGATATATGAGATCTAAAGGTTCTGGATCAGTGATATATACGATCTAAAGGTTCTGGATCAGTGATATATGCGATCAAAAGGTTCTGGATCAGTGATATATGCGATCTAAAGGTTCTGGATCAGTGATATATGAGATATAAAGGCTGGTTCTGGATCAGTGATATATGCGATCTAAAGGTTCTGGATCAGTGATATATGAGATCTAAAGGTTCTGGATCAGTGATATATGAGATCTAAAGGTTCTGGATCAGTGATATATGCGATCTAAAGGTTCTGGATGAGTGATATATGAGATCTAAAGGTTCTGGATCAGTGATATATGAGATCTAAAGGCTGGTTCTGGATCAGTGATATATGAGATCTAAAGGCTGGTTCTGGATCAGTGATATATGTGAACTAAAGGCTGGTTCTGGATCAGTGATATATGTGATATAAAGGCTGGTTCTGGATCAGTGATATATGAGATCTAAAGGTTCTGGATCAGTGATATATGAGATCTAAAGGCTGGTTCTGGATCAGTGATATATGTGAACTAAAGGCTGGTTCTGGATCAGTGATATATGTGATATAAAGGCTGGTTCTGGATCAGTGATATATGCGATCTAAAGGTTCTGGATCAGTGATATATGAGATCTAAAGGTTCTGGATCAGTGATATATGAGATCTAAAGGCTGGTTCTGGATCAGTGATATATGCGATCTAAAGGTTCTGGATCAGTGATATATGTGATCTAAAGGCTGGTTCTGGATCAGTGATATATGCGATCTAAAGGTTCTGGATCAGTGATATATGCGATCTAAAGGTTCTGGATCAGTGATATATGTGATCTAAAGGTTCTGGATCAGTGATATATGTGAACTAAAGGCTGGTTCTGGATCAGTGATATATGAGATCTAAAGGTTCTGGATCAGTGATATATGCGATCTAAAGGTTCTGGATCAGTGATATATGAGATCTAAAGGTTCTGGATCAGCGATATATGAGATCTAAAGGGCTGGTTCTGGATCAGTGATATATGCGATCTAAAGGTTCTGGATCAGTGATATATGCGATCTAAAGGTTCTGGATCAGTGATATATGCGATCTAAAGGTTCTGGATCAGTGATATATGTGATCTAAAGGTTCTGGATCAGTGATATATGTGAACTAAAGGCTGGTTCTGGATCAGTGATATATGAGATCTAAAGGTTCTGGATCAGTGATATATGCGATCTAAAGGTTCTGGATCAGTGATATATGAGATCTAAAGGTTCTGGATCAGTGATATATGAGATCTAAAGGCTGGTTCTGGATCAGTGATATATGCGATCTAAAGGTTCTGGATCAGTGATATATGAGATCTAAAGGTTCTGGATCAGTGATATATGAGATCTAAAGGTTCTGGATCAGTGATATATACGATCTAAAGGTTCTGGATCAGTGATATATGCGATCAAAAGGTTCTGGATCAGTGATATATGCGATCTAAAGGTTCTGGATCAGTGATATATGAGATATAAAGGCTGGTTCTGGATCAGTGATATATGCGATCTAAAGGTTCTGGATCAGTGATATATGAGATCTAAAGGTTCTGGATCAGTGATATATGAGATCTAAAGGTTCTGGATCAGTGATATATGCGATCTAAAGGTTCTGGATCAGTGATATATGCGATCTAAAGGTTCTGGATGAGTGATATATGCGATCTAAAGGTTCTGGATCAGTGATATATGCGATCTAAAGGTTCTGGATGAGTGATATATGAGATCTAAAGGTTCTGGATCAGTGATATATGAGATCTAAAGGTTCTGGATCAGTGATATATGAGATCTAAAGGCTGGTTCTGGATCAGTGATATATGTGAACTAAAGGCTGGTTCTGGATCAGTGATATATGTGATATAAAGGCTGGTTCTGGATCAGTGATATATGCGATCTAAAGGTTCTGGATCAGTGATATATGAGATCTAAAGGTTCTGGATCAGTGATATATGAGATCTAAAGGTTCTGAATCAGTGATATATGAGATCTAAAGGTTCTGGATCAGTGATATATGAGATCTAAAGGTTCTGGATCAGTGATATATGAGATCTAAAGGCTGGTTCTGGATCAGTGATATATGTGATCTAAAGGTTCTGGATCAGTGATATATGAGATCTAAAGGCTGGTTCTGGATCAGTGATATATGTGATCTAAAGGTTCTGGATCAGTGATATATGAGATCTAAAGGCTGGTTCTGGATCAGTGATATATGTGATCTAAAGGTTCTGGATCAGTGATATATGAGATCTAAAGGTTCTGGATCAGTGATATATGAGATCTAAAGGTTCTGGATCAGTGATATATGAGATCTAAAGGTTCTGGATCAGTGATATATGAGATCTAAAGGTTCTGGATCAGTGATATATGCGATCTAAAGGTTCTGGATCAGTGATATATGCGATCTAAAGGTTCTGGATCAGTGATATATGTGATCTAAAGGTTCTGGATCAGTGATATATGAGATCTAAAGGCTGGTTCTGGATCAGTGATATATGTGATCTAAAGGTTCTGGATCAGTGATATATGAGATCTAAAGGCTGGTTCTGGATCAGTGATATATGCGATCTAAAGGTTCTGGATCAGTGATATATGTGATCTAAAGGCTGGTTCTGGATCAGTGATATATGCGATCTAAAGGTTCTGGATCAGTGATATATGAGATCTAAAGGTTCTGGATCAGTGATATATGAGATCTAAAGGTTCTGGATCAGTGATATATGCGATCTAAAGGTTCTGGATCAGTGATATATGCGATCTAAAGGTTCTGGATGAGTGATATATGCGATCTAAAGGTTCTGGATCAGTGATATATGCGATCTAAAGGTTCTGGATGAGTGATATATGAGATCTAAAGGTTCTGGATCAGTGATATATGAGATCTAAAGGTTCTGAATCAGTGATATATGAGATCTAAAGGTTCTGGATCAGTGATATATGAGATCTAAAGGTTCTGGATCAGTGATATATGAGATCTAAAGGCTGGTTCTGGATCAGTGATATATGAGATCTAAAGGCTGGTTCTGGATCAGTGATATATGAGATCTAAAGGTTCTGGATCAGTGATATATGAGATCTAAAGGTTCTGGATCCGTGATATATGCGATCTAAAGGTTCTGGATCAGTGATATATGAGATCTAAAGGTTCTGGATCAGTGATATATGAGATCTAAAGGTTCTGGATCAGTGATATATGCGATCTAAAGGTTATGGATCAGTGATATATGCGATCTAAAGGTTCTGGATCAGTGATATATGAGATCTAAAGGCTGGTTCTGGATCACCTGATGCAGTTCTGCGGGTCGTTCTGACAGTCGATGTCACAGCGGAAGCGTTCCCATGCCAACCAGCCCATGGAGGGGTCCTCATCAGACCGTTATCCAGAGCCAGGGCGGCCGAGGAGAACGCCAGAACCAGAGTCAGTGCGCACCGCTGCATTTCTGAAACACATTACACTCAATCTGAGGACATGGCCTTTCAAATCAACATGTCTTGAGTTCAGAAAGTCTTCCTTGTATACATTACTCCAGTGTTTCTGCATTCAATTATTACATTGTGTAAATTACATTTTTAGCTAACTGTGATTTGGATATGTACATTTCTGAAATACATAACTTGTAAACTGTAATATAGACTCATGCACTTTCTGTAAAGCTGCTTTGAAATTATGTGTATTGTGAAAAGCGCTGTGTACAAATAAATGTGAATATAATTTATTTAATTACCTGACAGGAAGTAAGAATGTAATTTTGTCAAGTCACATTTATTTATGCAGATTGTATTGAATTCAATTATGAAACGCCTTCAACTTTACATGTGACATTATTTAGATCAAGTCAGTTCAATGTCAAATACAACAACACTATATAAAATGTAAACAAATGTAACAATGAACATTATAATTGGAATTTTTGACACAAACACTGAATGATTACAACAATAATGTGGAATTAGACTATTATATTACATTTTATATCATATTTTACGCCATATTGTATTATGACGATTATATTTTGCACTATTAAAGCTTTATTTGAATGTCTGTTGTAAACATCATGAGAGAAACACCTGTCAGTGTCACATGACTCATGATACACACGTGACTTTCACACACACAGGTAATAAGCAAATATCCTTAAGCTGCGAACCCTAACCTTTAAAAACAATCTTCCACACTTTATAAATATACATATCTACATATATTTATATATAGCCTACTGGAACAAACAGCGATATCAATCTCATTTTTAATATTAATTCATCACGATAAATGAGCACGTCTTTACTTCCTGGTAGACACTTCCTGCTAGAATGCCCAACACGAATCTAGATGTGCATCGCATACATTATAGCATATAAATGAAGAATTGTTTAAATCTCCACATGCATTGATATTCTATAGAACTGCGTTGATCAGATGAATCAGAATAGAGTTTAAAAACTGAATGAAACTGATGATGCACGCGATCGATTATGGTTTCATCACTCACCGGATCCGGATCCAGATCTTCTCTCACTCCGGATCAAATGTCACTGCTTTTCTGGGTCGGATCGGTTCAGTTCTGCTGCTGGAAATATCTCTCTCTCTCTCTCTCTGTGTGTGTGTGTGTGTGTGTGTGTGTGTGTGAGAGATACAGCCGGTCATGTGACCGCACATGTCATGTGACGCAGCATCAGCTGACCGATGGTTCATGAGGAAGTCCCACATACAAAACATTTCGATTTTAATCTAAATTGTTGTGATGTTACAAGTAAAATCAAATAAACTATTAGAGCCTGTAATATTATTAAAGTCCCCATGAAATCAAAATGGACAGTGCCTATATTTTTTTTATGGCATATTACAATATTTTAAGCTATTATATAAATAAATGCACATCGTATATCCTCATAATCTTGAATCAAAATAACTTCCCCTCCTTCTTGCATCAACATCTCTTTAGAGACGGTCTTATAGAGTAAATCCTCCATTCATTTTCTCCACAGGGAAATCGATTTTTAACCATAACTTTAATATATTTTACATTAACTTTAATAAATCATTAAAGACAGCCTTACTGTGAGATACGAGGTTGATAATCAATGTTTTTTTTATTCTGCTGATGCCATCAAATTGCTTTATTTCAGCTTATTTTTTAAAATAATCATGTTAAATAGTGTAATTCCCGTGAAAACTACATTACCCATGATGCTGTGCAGAAAATTGCACCAATCAGTCGAAAAAAAAAAGCAACCAAGCCAAAGTAGCTCTTTAGCCCCGCCCACTCCCATGAAATCGAGTCGATATACCTATACGCTAAATGAGTAGTTATATATTTCTCCATTATTAATTCGATCATGCTGTTTGCAATGCTTCATGGGATTGTAGTTCTTTCCCTCACTAAAGCCTTTAAGTATCTTTGTGTTGTGACTCTCCCCGTAGCTGGTTCTCTGATGACCTGTCACTTTGATGAGATCAGCCAATAGCAAACCACAATCATCCAATCAATTCCCCACGGACAAAAGCAAGCCCCGCCCACATTTGTTCTTGTTCCAGAAGCGTTTCACTCGATATACGGCACAATAAGAGAGTAAAATCCAGCGCAACTTCCCTTTCATACTGACTTTACGCAACAGACAGTCCAGTTGATCTAGAATAACTTGATTTACAATTAAACACTTAAAACACTTAAAACACACACACACACACACACACACACACAGAGAAATGAAACGACACGTTCTACACAGTATAATCTCTTTTTTTATTACAAGATGAGCTTGAACAGTTCTCCACCCGATGCTAATTTGCACATGGTTCTTTTCCAAAGGTCCCTGTAGATTAAACCCGGTTCGGAGAAATCCTAACGTTTGCTCAGCACACTATTATACAGTAGAGAGACTCCCATCAGGAAAACACAAACATCAGCAACACGGAAACAGAACATATGCTTGTAAAACAACAAAGGAGGTTTGTACCCAGACAGCAGCACAGTGTCGACTCGGATCCGGGCCACATCCGGTGTGAGCCAGATGTGGGCCGGATGTGGACCGGATGAGAGCTAGATGTGGGCCGGATGTGGACCGGATGAGAGCTAGATGTGGGCCGGATGTGGGCCGGATGAGAGCTAGATGTGGGCCGGATGTGGACCGGATGAGAGCTAGATGTGGGCCGGATGTGGACCGGATGAGAGCTAGATGTGGGCCGGATGTGGACCGGATGAGAGCTAGATGTGGACCGGATGAGAGCTAGATGTGGGCCGGATGTGGACCGGATGAGAGCTAGATGTGGGCCGGATGTGGACCGGATGAGAGCTAGATGTGAGCCGGATGAGAGCTAGATGTGGACCGGATGAGAGCTAGATGTGGGCCGGATGTGGACCGGATGAGAGCTAGATGTGGGCCGGATGTGGACCGGATGAGAGCTAGATGTGGGCCGGATGTGGACCGGATGAGAGCTAGATGTGGGCCGGATGTGGACCGGATGAGAGCTAGATGTGAGCCGGATGTGGACCGGATGAGAGCTAGATGTGGGCCGGATGAGAGCTAGATGTGGGCCGGATGTGGACCGGCTGAGAGCTAGATGTGGACCGGATGAGAGCTAGATGTGGGCCGGATGAGAGCTAGATGTGAGCCGGATGTGGACCGGATGAGAGCTAGATGTGGGCCGGATGTGGACCGGATGAGAGCTAGATGTGAGCCGGATGTGGACCGGATGAGAGCTAGATGTGGGCCGGATGAGAGCTAGATGTGGGCCGGATGAGAGCTAGATGTGAGCCGGATGTGGACTGGATGAGAGCTAGATGTGGGCCGGATGTGGACCAGATGAGAGCTAGATGTGGGCCGGATGTGGGCCGGATGAGAGCTAGATGTGAGCCGGATGTGGACTGGATGAGAGCTAGATGTGAGCCGGATGTGGACTGGATGAGAGCGAGATGTGAGCCGGATGTGGGCCGGATGAGAGCTAGATGTGAGCCGGATGTGGACCGGATGAGAGCTAGATGTGGGCCGGATGTGGGCCGGATGAGAGCTAGATGTGGGCCGGATGTGGACCGGATGAGAGCTAGATGTGGGCCGGATGAGAGCTAGATGTGAGCCGGATGTGGACCGGATGAGAGCTAGATGTGGGCCGGATGTGGACCGGATGAGAGCTAGATGTGGGCCGGATGTGGGCCGGATGAGAGCTAGATGTGAGCCGGATGTGGACTGGATGAGAGCTAGATGTGAGCCGGATGTGGACTGGATGAGAGCGAGATGTGAGCCGGATGTGGGCCGGATGAGAGCTAGATGTGAGCCGGATGTGGACCGGATGAGAGCTAGATGTGGGCCGGATGTGGACCGGATGAGAGCTAGATGTGGGCCGGATGTGGACCGGATGAGAGCTAGATGTGAGCTAGATGTGGACCGGATGAGAGCTAGATGTGGGCCGGATGAGAGCTAGATGTGAGCCGGATGTGGACCGGATGAGAGCTAGATGTGGGCCGGATGTGGACCGGATGAGAGCTAGATGTGGGCCGGATGTGGGCCGGATGAGAGCTAGATGTGAGCCGGATGTGGACTGGATGAGAGCTAGATGTGAGCCGGATGTGGACTGGATGAGAGCGAGATGTGAGCCGGATGTGGACCGGATGAGAGCTAGATGTGGGCCGGATGAGAGCTAGATGTGGGCCGGATGTGGACCGGATGAGAGCTAGATGTGGGCCGGATGTGGACCGGATGAGAGCTAGATGTGGGCCGGATGTGGGCCGGATGAGAGCTAGATGTGAGCCGGATGTGGACTGGATGAGAGCTAGATGTGAGCCGGATGTGGACTGGATGAGAGCGAGATGTGAGCCGGATGTGGGCCGGATGAGAGCTAGATGTGAGCCGGATGTGGACCGGATGAGAGCTAGATGTGGGCCGGATGTGGGCCGGATGAGAGCTAGATGTGGGCCGGATGTGGACCGGATGAGAGCTAGATGTGGGCCGGATGTGGGCCGGATGAGAGCTAGATGTGGGCCGGATGAGAGCTAGATGTGAGCCGGATGTGGACTGGATGAGAGCTAGATGTGAGCCGGATGTGGACTGGATGAGAGCTAGATGTGAGCCGGATGTGGGCCGGATGAGAGCTAGATGTGAGCCGGATGTGGACTGGATGAGAGCTAGATGTGAGCCGGATGTGGGCCGGATGTGGACCGGATGAGAGCTAGATGTGGGCCGGATATGAGGCAGCACTATGTTGCTGTCTGGGATAGAGACGCTGCTTGCTCTCGGCTGGATGGACGTGCATATGTGTGTGTGTGTGTGTGTGTGTATGTGTGTGTGTGTGTGGGGCGTCTAATGCGCGGCCGTCCTCGTTAACCTACATAGGCATCAGACACGGCAATATAAAGATTTACTACAAAATTTGTCTGTACAAAAACTGCTTTTCTCTTTTTTTCTCGTTATAAATCTCCGTTGAATGACAAACAAAGTGGAGTTGCCTGTGGCAGACAGAATGGACGCTGCTAGTAGAAAGTTTTCCTAGAAAAGTTGAAGTTTATCGACAGAACTTTGGTTTGAGTCGTTGATCATCATGACACCGAGTGTGAATGCGGCTGCGTCCCAGATCGCGAGGAATCACTAAAAAAAGCATGATCTATAGAGTATGAATGCGACCCGGATGTAGTGCATTTGCCATGTTGTCATTATCCTTCATAGTGTCCATCAGATGCACACTTCAGAATCCCGCTGGTAGTAGTAGGTCGTACGGGTACTTTTTCATGAGGACTGTAAATTCAGACATACTTACGGTTTTTCGCTTACTATATAGTAGTAGTAAGTTTGTGATTTAGGACGCAGCCCGCGACATACATCTGACGGACATTGTTTCATGGATTTTATTGGTGCCTTCAAGTCTGCTTTTCTTTGCGCTCCAACGGGTCATTTTGACCCGAAACTCATTTTTACAAATCGAGTGTTGATCAGAGGGGTTCGAGACTCCAGGACTTTTGTCGCACTTGAACCACGAATACACACAAGACAAATTGAAAGGATTCGAGGAGTTTTGTGGTTGAAATTTAAGAAAGTAACAAATCCTTCTCTCGGGTCAATTTGACCCCATTAGGAATGAATGGAACGCAAGGAATGCTTCAGTTCACATAGAAAAACATAAAAACGCTCAAAATTCGAACTAAAAATGCTAAAACTTGACCAAAAAAATATTTTATAATGTCTACATGTGTATCTGAATGCTCACTGAAGAGAAACTGGCTTTAGGACCCAGAGGAACAGCTCATCTGCTCCATATAGAGATATAAGCCCATCTAGAGTCATCAAATATCATCTTATACTAATATTTTTCCACAAGAGGTCGACAAAGACTCCCAATGTAAGATATTTAGAGCTGAATTAAAAGGTTTATGCATGAAATTCTGAGTTATTTTGAATTTAAGTTGGGGAATGGGAGTTGTGAGGAATCTGCTTTTATAGGTAAATAAAAATAAATAAATAAAATATCCAAAAATAGTATCAAAATGAAATAAAATAAGCTTTCTGGACAAAAAAAAAACAAAACATAATTTTAGGGCATCGGGTCATTTTGACCCGCGAGGGAAAGATGTGTTACAAAGTGTGAGGAAAAGATGAAGTTTTTTTAAAGACATTATTGCGTAAGATCATTTTAATTAAATTAATTTCTGTGTTTAAAACATTCTGCCTTCCAGCTTTAGCGGTCTCCTGCTCGTCATTTTGTTGCATTGGTGCTAAAAGCTTCCTGTATTTGTCAGTGAGTGAAAAGGAAAGAAAGTAATTAAGCAATTAATTTCGTTCACGCACATCAGATCATAATTAAGACATCTAACAATTCCTAACATTCCAGGAACGTTCTCTCAAGGTTCTATTTTGAGTAACAAACATTCTAAAAACATTGCAGGAAGGTTTTTGTGTGACAAAACTAATAAGAACTTTCTCTAAAAGTTCATATTAATCTAATTAACGTCTAATAACTAGTGATGCACCGATATTAAAATTTTGGTTGATACCGATAACCGATAATTCTTGATACTTGAAAGCCGATAACCGATATATTGGCCGCTAAATCTAAATCCAAGTTTTTATATCATTTTTAAGAGCCTGATTACAAGAACAAAAATCTCATCATTAAAATCCGTGTCCCAAACACACAATTATGATGATCTCGTTATAATGTTATGAAGCCGATATGACAGACTCGCGCTGCACATGTTGAACTGAACCGTATTTTCCTTTTTTAAGTGATTCCCATCATATTTACAGCAACTCAGAACCATCATGTTGAACAGTGCGCGTCTGAAGTGTCGGAAGGAAATAATACATTACTTATCGGCCAATATATCGGTTATCGGCTTTCAAATATAAAGAATTATCGGTTATCGGTATAGGCCAAAATTTTCATTTCGGTGCATCCCTAAAAAATAACCCATTATTTATTGGCCAAATTTTCTTAATCCGGCCGATAACGATAACAGTAAAAATGAACATATACATCGGCCGATACCGATATGGTGGCCGATATATCGTGCATCCCTACGAATAACGTCTAATAAACGTTCCGAGAAGGTTCTGGGAGTCTGTCGTCATCAGGCAGCATTTCTCTCACATCAAAACTAATCCGTTTAAAACATCTACTTCATCTCACAGCATCCGACATGTCTTCACAGAGCAAACAGAGATAAGCAACAGAATGAGGACGGTGTGGCGCCGAAGGTCCAGCAGGACGGAGAGAGACGGTGTTTCTGAGTTTCTGAGTCGCTCACGTATCCGGATTTCCACAGGAAACATCTTTGTGTCCGTCGTCTGGACGAGAGTTACAGGAGAATCCCGCGGGATCTCAGGCCATGGTCTCTTTCCCCGGGAGCCTCCTGTCGTTAAACGTGTGCATGTTAATGACCTCTTCTGTTTTCACGATGGCGGGAGGCTGAGGTTTTTGTTTCCGCCGCCGCTGGCATTTCAGAGACACCCGGAGCTCCTCCACCATCGCACTGCAGAACGAGCGCTGGGGAGACATAACAACAGGTCAACACACACACACACACACACACACACACACAAACAAACAAACAAACAAGCAGATAAATGAAGAGACAGCCTGAGCTCTATAGAGAACGAGTGCTATAGAGAGAGAACACTTCAGTCACACACACCTTGGGCCGTATCTTGCACACAGCGCAATTGACTTTGAACACGACACATGTATCATTCCTATTCTGCACCCGCGCACAGCGACTCTTCCCTCCACAGACGCACGTCGGTAAATTAGGGAATGAACTTGCGCTCGGGGGGGCGGTTCAGTGTAAAGAGGAGTGTGTTCCGGCGCAAACGTTCCCTGGTGATATTTTCCAGTTTTAGAAAGCAATTCCGCCGCTGACCAGGAGAAACCCAGTCTAAAGACAGCGGCGCCGCGCGTTAGTCATATGGTATTTTAAGTGCGCGTGCTTGGCCATTATGTAGCGTGTGAACAACACACACACTTTGATTCTCTAATCTAAACAGACACAGCAGTTTTCATTTTTGCAAATCATACATTATTACTAGAAAAAATATTAACACACGAGGGAAATGTGTCCGTGAAGATGTGAAGAAATAGGCATAAATCTAGATTACACATTTACCCAAATTATTATACGCCTGTTTAACCGAAGCTAATGTGTGTGTTTCTCCATCATCCCCAATGTCACTTCTCTGTGTTTTACGGCCCTGACGAGAACGTCAGTCTCCTCGGCTGTGAACTGCTCCTGGCGTGCGCCGGCAAACCCGCCGTTATAATAGCAATCCGCCCTGGAACAAGCGCGCCGGCTCTTAAAGGGAATGTGAGAGGACGCTCTGATTGGTTTATTTCACTTTACGCCCAAACCACACCTATGAGTAATGAAGACTTCAGACCAACACATTTTAGATTTGCGTCGGGCGCTAGAGTCGTTTATCCCGCCGGTATAATAGCAACAGCGCCGGGATCCGCCCACAGAGTTACTTGCGTCTCGCGTTTGATACTTGCGGTTCAGAGCGTTACAATAGAGCCCTTTAGTTTTATTTTCAGTGAAATAATGACTTAAATACTCATTTTCGGGGAGTATTGACAAGCAAGACAATGGCGACAAATGTGAAATAAAACGGCGTCAGTGGCAGGAGCCAAAACTCAGGAGACAGAATGGAGGAAAACCAGACTCAGTCGGGGAGTCACTTCAGTGTGTAGTGTGTGTAGTGTTGATCTGTGTGTAGTGTGTGTAGTGTTGATCTGTGTGTAGTGTGTGTAATGTTGATCTGTGTGTAGTGTGTGTAATGTTGATCTGTGTGTAGTGTGTGTAATGTTGATCTGTGTGTAGTGTGTGTAATGTTGATCTGTGTGTAGTGTGTGTAATGTTGATCTGTGTGTAGTGTGTGTAGTGTTGATCTGTGTGTAGTGTGTGTAATGTTGATCTGTGTGTAGTGTGTGTAGTGTTGATCTGTGTGTAGTGTGTGTAATGTTGATCTGTGTGTAGTGTGTGTAATGTTGATCTGTGTGTAGTGTGTGTAATGTTGATCTGTGTGTAGTGTGTGTAATGTTGATCTGTGTGTAGTGTGTGTAGTGTTGATCTGTG